>ML799016.1:48815-74729 GCA_009831015.1 Picea engelmannii | reverse complement strand
TTTATACTAATCTGGCACGTGTGAAGAGTCACCATCTTGGCAGGGCCGACCTCTCTCACTGGGTGGGTAAATCCACCTTTAATTAAATCTGGCCCTTTCATTATAACTGTTGGGGCCGACTTCTTATTCTTTACATTATAATTTTCTGATGACCAATCCGCAAAAGGGGATTTGGTCCTTATACAATTACCGACTTGGTTAATCCTCAATGGGGATTAACTTAATAATAAAAATAATAATAATGACATGATTAATCCACAATGGGGATTTAATCCAATAACAAAATAATAAGAATGCTCTTCGCAGTTACATTATTTCAACAGTTGGATCAAGGAGGATAGGTGTCAGAGGATCTGACACTCCGAAAGGATTCACTCCGGAGATTTGTGGTTGTTGAGATTTGAAATCGTCGAAGGCCGAAGTCCCGAAGCGGACGACAGCCATTGATTTGAAAGTGGACACGTGGCGCTGGATTTGGAACTCCGGGTACGGAGCACTCCGAAGGAAAGAAGAGGTTGAGATCACCGAAGTCCTGAAGGAGATCTCAATCGTTGATCGAGGAGGAGGTCGAAGGACCATTGATTCGGTCGAGGAGGCCAAAGTCCCGAAGTGGGAGCAGAATCGTCGATTGAAGGGGATGTGTGGCAGACAATCTGCCATTTTGGAGAAATTACTCCGGAAGATAACTAGTCAGAGGTAGCAAGGGTTTGAGAATTGAGATTCCCAAAATCCGTACTCGCGGAAGAAATCGTAGCCATAGATCTGAAGCGATAGGTTTCAGTAGATCTTTCACTCCGGAAGATAGCTGTTGAGAAGGAAGCGAGAGTTGAGAATTGAAACTCTCGAAGGTTGAAAAGTCGGAATCAACAGCAGCCGTTGATTTGAACGGGAGTTATGTGTCGACAGATCGTGGAGATCTGGGATCGCGCGTTTGCACAAGGACATAGCCCAAGGCCATACGAAGGAAGAGGCTAGTGAAAAGGAGCTATTGCCCGCAAAATTTAGAGCGCCCAGAGCGTGCAAACAGAGGGTGTGGGTATCACGAGACTTGCACCCTAGGAGTAAAGGGGCCTGTGTATAATTGTTTTTGGTTCAATCAAGAACCCGAAGAGTCAATCCGACTCAGAACAAAGAAAGATCCTAGACCGGGAGGTCGCAGAGCCCCAGCGGGGAAAGGGGGGTTGCATCAGGTGGTATCAGAGCTGATTTTCATCTGTAAATTTCAAGCGAAGGAGAAAAAGGAGAAAGTCGTTATCTTTGTTTTCAGATAGCAAGCAGGACATAAAGGATATAGTTCGATACCATAAAGTGGTATCAAAAGTTGAATTTCATCTATATGCAACAGGTGAAGGAAGACAGAGTGTTGGTGCTATGTGTGGTGATTGTTGCAAGGTGTGCAACAGGTAATAGACAGTCCGACGAGCTGTGAGAGAATATGGAGATGCTCTTGGATGTAGATTCATGCATCATAGGCTTTCCCGGAGGGAAGGTAGAAGGTGGAAATGGCTACTGAAGGCCATGAGCATGGTCGAAGAGAAGACCACAAGCAGAAATGAAATCCACAGATGGATCTGGATCTTGATGAGATAAGAGCAAGGATGGAGAGGCTAGCATTGAGGATGCAACAATAGGAAAAGGTACACTAGAGGTACTAATTTCCTCTGAACAAGAAGGCAAAATGGCTTGTTCAAAAGTTGTTGGCCAGAAAGCAACAACAAGAGTTGATAAGGTGGTTGATGGAATTAGAAAATATCAGTGACACAGAGGAGGAACTGATTCACATCTGTGAACCAGAAATTGGGAGACACCTCAGTGATGAGGAGGAGGTGAGATCAGATAAATATCTCATAAACTTCCAGGAGAGTAGAGATGGATTTTCATATTTCCAGGTGGGCAATAAAATGAGATTATTGGAGGATCTCATAGACTATCAGGAGGACAATAGTGGAAATTCATATTCCCGGGTGAGCAATGATATGAGATTAGCAGAGGGTTTTGTAAACTTGCAGGTGGGAAAAAATGGACTTTAAAGTTTCTAGGTGGGCAATGGAAAGAGATCAGTCGAAGGTCTCATATACTGCCAAGCGGGCAGAGGAGAAGTCCCAAATTGCCAAGTGGGCAGGGGAAAAGAAATGAGATTGTCTAAAAGTCTCAGGAGCTCATAAGTGGGTTCAGGTCAGCAAGGAGTGATGATAAGTGAAGATTCATGTGGGTTTGCAGATCATATGAATGAAGATGATGAGAAGTTAGAAACTTCCACCATCAAAGAAGAAGATCAAAGGAGCATTCTGATTATTGGAGGGATCAAGACATTCCTACCAAACAACCAAGTAGAGGCCAGTGCACATGATGAAAGTGGAACAAAAGAAGAAAGATAGCTAGCAAAAAATGTCAAAGAGGAAGAAATGGAGCAGACATTGATGTCTACCCCAACAGAAGGAGAAGAGCATTCAGAGGAATGGCTCAAAATTTTCAGCCAGGAAGCATGGCTGCAGCACTGAAGCCTGCAGCAGAAGGGAAGAAGACAACATGGATTTTGTTGATCTGTATGAAGAATTGGGATCCCTAGACAGAAGGGTAATGGTAAAAAGACAGCACATCCAATAGATCGGGTTGGAGACAGATGGAGGAGCATACCAGCCTGAGGAACAGTTGGAAGAAGTTGGACTTGAACCAATGCAAGAGGAGTTGACAGAAGGTAATTTGTCAGAGGAGGAAGTCGAGCAACAACTCAGTGAGGAGACTGCAGAATTGGAGTCTATAGCAGAGTGGAAACTTAGTGCCACAAGGGGAAATAAAGACAGCATGGGGGATCAAGATGATCTACCCACTAATAAGGAAGACTTGCAGCCAAGAAGACTGCATGAGAATATCCAGCCATTAGAATAGTTGGACAGGGTGATAGAGAAAATAAGAAGGTTGATGTTGAGGTCAGCAGAAGCAATCAACAAAGGGAAGTTGAACAGGGGAGAACCTGCAACAACAGCAAGGAAGAAGGAGAAGAAGAAGCGGCGGCATAGCTGGAGAGGAGCAAGAGGACAACTCCAAGGGAGAGTTTGGGATCCAGGAGGATTTCAACACAAGAGAAGAGGAGCTCGTGATTTTTCCAGCAATGGAGTATGATGCAAGAGCATCGCTCCACCTCAACAACGCGCCAACATTCTAGCACATCAACGCGTCAACATTCCAGCACATCAACGCACATTTCAGAGAGGGAGAGGCATTAATTAACCCTCCCATTTTTAAATTTGAAATATAATCTTATATGGATTCATGTTGTAAGATTGAGTGAAAACCAAACCATATCTCTGAACAGATAGAAGATAAGGTCGTCTTTAATGGATGTGTTGTGCTACTTATATGATTAGTATAATGCACTCATTAATTATCAATCCGGGATTCGTAATCAACAGAGTTACAAGACACTAGTAAGAAAGGTAATTCTAATGTCATGAGCATAGAACTATTCTAAAGTATGCATGTTGGAAACAAAGAAAGCTTGCAAACCGAAACACACTTTGGTTGTCTTTCACAGAGAGGCTATCTACTCCATTATAGCACATACAAGTATGATATGGAGTTCTTTTGACAGATCAACTCTGCTATCTGACCCAGAAAGTTAACTATGCAATCACACTTCTGAAAGGGAAATCACACATCAATCATCAAGACATAGCATGGGTAGTTCAATAGTCAATATACTGAGTATGTTATGGTTCACAATGTGTTGTTGTGAACTTCACCAATTCTCCTTCAAATATGTCTGACTACAGCTGCCAACATTCATATCCATGAAACAAAATCAAATCCATAAAATAGAGAGAGCATATGCAAAACAGAGTAAGTAAAGATCTCTAAACAATCATATAATCAAAACTCCAAACTGAACTATACTGCTATCATATGAAATGATCAAAGCTTCAGCTAGTCTAACATCTATATTATTGAAATCAACTACTAACACTAATCTATAAGGATGTTGACCTTTGTTGGGTGGTGGGCCCTTTCCGCTTCAACAGGTCAATGACTAGAGTCTACAGTAAACTTGCTTTCAATCCACACATTACTCTTACTCAAACTTCAAAACATAGAATCAAACTATGCTAACAACTCAACTCACATTCATTCATAAACGATCAAGACATGGAGATAAATAACGTCATTCTATTAAAATTCAACTCAGAATATGGTTTACAATATGTAATGTTGCTTCATATGTTGTGTTATGCTAATTCTCTACTACCTCCACCATCCTTTCCATAACTATTTAAGCAGTCTTAGTCGTGAAACACAAGGAGGTGAAATCTTTAGCAGACCAGTGAATTGTCAAATTTACATATTTGGTTACATATTTTAAGCTTCATCCTCATGACACGAAGTGTATGAGGATGAAGGAAAAACAAACTAGCTTAACATAGCCTTGCTATATCTTTGATGATTCAACAAACATCGAACAATTATCTTGGTCACGATCTGGAGCTAAACTTGGTATATTATGTTTCATGTATTAGTACTGGATCGTGACAGGTGAGATTCGGTAAATGGTACCGGATCCGAACAATATGCAAGTGATTGGTATAGGACTAGAACAATCTGCGGCCGTTGGTACTGGATCGCGACAGTGAAAAGTTTAGTACCAGATCTGAATGGAAGGTGTGCTTGGTACCGGATTCGGATAGTGACAATCTGGCGCATAAGTACCGGATGGCTGAGCTGACACAGAAACGTTGGACTCATCTAGAGGTCAAAGGTTACACGTGGAAATTTAAACATTATTACATGAAACATTTAGTATCCTAGCTCAATAAACCACAAAATGCATGAATTCAATTATACTTTACCTTATGACCTCATCAATGGCTAATGGTAATGTTCTTTGTCATTTATCCAAGCTTAGGTAGGCCAAAAAGGTATAAATGAGGAGTATGATAGGGTAGTGGGGATGTCAATTTAGAGGCTCAACATTCCCCCATGTCAAAATCATTGCATGTCCTCATGCAACTGAAACGAACTCAAAATTTTCAAAATTTGAGACTCCATTCTTTTTACTCTTGTGGATCAATTGTGTTGATGGTTGAGGCTTTTGCTTTCAGCTCCCTTTTTATGACCCTAACGTATTGTAATAGTCTTAGTGCATTCTTAAGCTTATTAGAATTATCTTCATGATCATCTTGAAGTTGATGGTTGGTTGCCTTCAGTTGCTCATTTTCCTTTTTGATATACATGTCCAATAGTTGGTATTCTTTCACTTCTTGTTTGAGTTCCTGGTTTTTCTTTTGCAACTCCCCAATTTTTTTCTTCATCTGTTCTTTTGTTAAGGTCCTTGTTGGCCCCATTGTTTATGGTTGGGTGTATTCTCTTTCCTCCACTTCCTCCCTCATCCCACATAAAGTAAATAGTAACTTGTTCCTCAGTCAAGCTAAGGATGTCATCCTGGACTGATAGGTCTTCAAAAGGGGAGGTAAGATCTATTGGGTCTTCATGTGTATGAGGATTGGAAACTACTTTTCCTTTCTTTGACATGCTCCTTGTGGTTCTTTTACAAGGGGGTAATGGATCAAAAGTGCTCACAAGCTTCATTTTCTTCTTTTCTGTTTGTGGAATGGTTACAGGGAATTGTTCTATAGACCGTTCATCTTTATTTTCTGAGCTATTCTTCTTTTTCCTCACAGTTTTTGTCTTATGACCCTTCTCCTCAAGTGATATTGTTGAGGTCTCCTCCACTAATTTGGATTTACCTTTTAATTCTTGACTTTTAAAAATATTATCGACTATGGAAGAGGGCCCTGCTTGTTTACTGGATTTATCTTTTTGGCTCACTGTTCTGGAGGGTGATGGAGTTATCTTATATTTCTTGCCCTTTTTCTCTTGAGGTTCCTTATCTTTCTCTGGAGCAGGTTGGGCTCCCTCTACAGGTTTTTTTTCTGTGGGAATGTGTTGAGTGATGAGGATTTTCCAGTTAATCCCTTGCTTCCTGATTTCATGTATAACTAACATCTTAATAAGACCTTGATGGTAAATGTTGGTCTTCTCAGTTTTGGATAGGGATTTGACACCTCTTACCATCTTGTTCAGAATCATCCTTAAAAAATATGGAAAATCAATTTCAAGACCTCCTTCAAACTGTAACAGAAGCCTAAGATGATATATGAAGGTTACATCATACCTGCCCTCACAAGTGAGGAATCGTTGAAGACTAGCAAGCATTGGACGATACTCTTCCTTGATATAGTTCCTAGGAATCCCCTTTTTCCAATCAGGGTGTTGATGGTCTTCCTTCAGAAATTGTTGGCACATTTTCTTGTTGATTCCTACTCCTTTGAAATACTTGGCTCCTCTGTTAGGTAATCTCGTGGCTTCCCTTAAGGTTTCTTCATTGACTGTTAGTTGCAGATTGTCTATGTGCACAATCTCTCCATCGTAACCCTGAATAAATGCTTGAGATACCTTCTCATGACAACCTGTGAATTTCTCCAAAAATGGCATCCATCTCGCTCTAGCATACTTATCTCTACATCGTTGGAACTCCTCGGTCTCCCTATAAATCTGGAAGATCGGTTCGTGTCTACTCACGACAATCTTTATGAACTGTGCGTGAGAATCGGGTTGTGGCGCAAGGGTTTGGTCAGCTATGAGGGTAAGGGTTTGGTATCGGATATCGTAGAGAGGAGTAGGCTTGGAACTGGAGAAAGGTTGGTAACGGAAAAAAATATGGCGATGGCGTCGATAATTCGGATGGTGAGTTTAAGTAAGATGTCGCAAAGGAAAATTAAGACAAGATGAGGCTCATCTGGATGGCTTCGCCACCCAGATAAGCCATTTCATTTATGCATGTTAGTGCAAAGATGGGAACGTTGGGTGTCGAAGCATCATTGTTGTTTGAGATAGGTGATTGGACTTCTGAGCGGTCAATTTGATGTTGAATCGTGACTCATGACCCGAGATACGTTTGTGATTGCTTAAGTATGAAGCACATTCATGGCTCACCATTACTAAGCATGCTCCATATTCACACTTTTGATGTGATTTTTCCTTCAATCATTTTCAAGCGCTTATGTGATGAGAGGACTGATTAAGGTTAAGCATATCGGTATGAGGGAAGTGAAAGTTAGGTGCATGGTTTTAACACTAAGGTCATAAGATGTAGTATACCTTTTCATACCTATTGTACTTTTATAAGCAAAGGAAAATAAATAATACCATGTTACCTTTTCTTTTACCATTGTATAATCAATACCCATAGCATATTTGATTGCCTTTGTATTTGAAGCTTGCAGATTATCAGAGTTCATCTTTCTAGGCTGGAGTTTTCTGGAAGCTTGGTACTGGAATTTCCTGTACTTCATGAAACTTCTTTATTCTTTGCTTGTCTTCTTTTGTCTCTGGTTCTGTACGGTTGTAGGGTGAACATGCTAGTTTCTAAAGATGATATGTGAGTCTGAAAAAGAGTTCTGAAAGAGATCTTTGACCCTCCCCCATGCCAAGGATGTTGCATATCTTTATGCAAGAAGATTTAACACCTTGTATCATAATGGAAGAAAAATGATAAGATCACATATCATATGATCACCTATCATAAGATCACCTATCATATGATCACATTTATCACCTAGCATATGATCACATGCCTAAAAAATTTGAAATTGCCTTTCTTTTGATTACTTATTGACAAGGGTAGCATTCAGCAGTGAAAATAAGGAGGTTTTTATATTTTTGCCAGCAGAGTAAATCCAACCTAACTTGCTTCAGAGATTTACTATCATTAGATGTTATGGATAAATTTCAAAGTGTAAGTAGATTAGACTCCCTAGTTAGGGCTCCACTCTTAAGAAGTTTCTTTCTTAGGTAATGTAGGCTTTAGATGTCAGACCGGTAAAGTTGACTTAGGGTAATTCTCAAATGAACATTTGCTTGTAGTAATTATCTTGTTTGTTAATCTAGAGTTTGTATCTCATAAATGTCAACAGTGACCTTTGTTTGTAGTGTTCATTTGTTTTAGATGACAAAAGTGAATTTTTCAATCAGACTAGTATAGATGAGACATTTCTCAACTAGAACCCACTACCAGCAAGCTTGTTCAGTACTCCGGTGGGGTAGTTGTGATAATTAGTGAGAGACATCATTTCCCAAGGCAAAATGTCCCATTGCCAACAGGCATGTTCAGTACCCTGATGGGTTTGCCTAGTCATACCACAGACCGGTACCCGCTACCAGCAGACCTGTTCAGTATCCCGGCRGGTTAGTCTCTTAAACCCTTTTTCCATCAGAGGCTTCTTGTCCATAGTCACCTATTTCGGTTTTTATTAAAGAGTGCTTTTGCACAGTGACAGGGGAGGCTCGTCTGAAAACCTTTTTACAGGATGGGATGGTATTGGGTTGGAAGGTGTATTCTCTTATTTGAATGTCTTTAAAGATTTGTCTGAAGGAAAAATAAACTTATGTATGCATATTAATTCTTTAGAGCGATCCAGATGTATAATTTTGTCTGAGTTTGTCCATAAGAGAATGACCTAAATTTACCTTAGGGTACTCATACATCCTCTTCTATAAAAGTTTTCCGAGTGTGCCCATGACAGAGAGTGTTCATATACTCATATGTTACTATTTAGTAAAGATAATCCAATGAATACTATTGAAGTCTAGTTAGGGTGAGATAGTTACTTGTAGGCTAATATATTTTTTATCCCTTTAATAATGCTGAAATACTGGATAAAGGCAACCTCTACACTTTGAAGCAGATTATGCATGGTTCTTTTAGGAATCATAGGTAAGGATTATGTCTTCTTTGTCAAGCAACAGAACCAAAAGAAATTATAGATTATTCCTTTTAGCTAGCAACAGAACAAAAAGAAATTAAAGATTCTTCCTTTTAGCTAGCAACAGAACCAAAAGAAATTAAAGATACTTCCTTTTAGTCAGCAACAGAACCAAAAGAAATTAAAGATTCTTCATTTTAGCTAGCAACAGAACCAAAAGAAATTAAAGATACTTCCCTTTAGTCAGCAACAGAACCAAAAAAAATTATTGCTTCATAAGGGTTGCCATTTGATGTTGCATTCGGCTTCTTGGTTCCAGCTTAAGTGGTTACTGCATGGCTTCATACTTCATATTAATTGTCATAAGATTTTGAAATATGTGTAGCATTCCTTTGTCAATTAGGTGATGTGTCCTAATAGTATCATATAAGTACCGGACTTGTGGTACCAAGCTTCTGGTATCGGACTTCGGGTACCAGACTTCTGGTACTGGACCAACACAGGACTGCTGGTACTGGACCAGAACAGAGTATTGTTGATGCCTACAAACTGATGTTTAGCAAGTTCATGAAGGATCAAATAAATTATAGAAATCTACTTACAAAGATAAAATGCGAAAGTAAAACAAAAGGAGGTAAGAATCCATTGTTACCTTCATCTTTTTAGCAAAACACAATCCACACCTATATACAAAAGTTTTTTTAAAAGTAAACCAATCAATCAATGTGGATCAGTAGGAAAGTCTCCTTCCTTACTGATCACCTACATATCTGAATTATGTAGTATACGAGTCAAAAATTCCTCTCTTGACAAGGGTTTGTTATAAATTCTCAACCGGTGACCATTCACAAGTAGTGGAGTCTGATGTTCATCAATTGTCTTTATCTTGATTGAACCATTATCATAGACAGTGTCAATTTTGTAAGGTCCCATCCAACGAGTAGTTAACTTACCTTTGAAGTTCTTGAATCTGATGTCATACAACAAGGCCCAATCTCCTTGTTGAAAATTTTTCTTTTTGAGATACTTGTCATGCCATTTTGTTCTCTGCTCTTGAATGAGGGTGGTTCTTTGAAGTGCTTCCTGCCTAATTTCGTCCAGGTCATTAAGCTGTAAGAGTCTTTGTTGCTGGGCTTCATCCAAGTTCATGCCAACTTGTACTGCAGTCTTGAAGGTTTTGATCTGGAATTCTATGGGGAGAAGCACATGCTTCCCATATACCAACTCGTAAGGTGTATGTCCTGTTGTATTCCTCCAGGTGATTCTATAAGCCCATAAGGCTTCTAGTAATATGTCAGTCCAATCCTTGTGGTGTAGTTGTACTATTTTGGTAAGAATGGACTCAATAATTTTGTTGGTAGATTCTACTTGTCCATTTGCATGTGGATGGTAGGGTGTAGATTTCCTGTGTTTGATTTGGTACTGTTCTATAACAGCTTTGACTAGATTAGAGGTAAATTGAGTCCCCTGATCAGTCACAATTTCTCGAGGTACACCAAATCTAGTTAAGATGTCATTAAAAAGGAAATCTACCACTGATTGTTCACTTGTAGCTGGTAAAGCTTTTGCTTCAACCCACTTAGTCACATAGTCAGTACATACAAGTATATACTTTTTCTTTTTAGATGCAGGGTTAATGGGCCCTACAAAATCTAATGCCCATTTCTCGAAAGGCTCAATGACTACTTGGGCTTGAAGTGGAATTTGGTCTCGTGCAGTACGCTTACCCATTCGTTGGCATTCATCACAATTGGATACATAGGTTTTAGCATATTTGAAAATATGAGGTCAATAATAACCAGATTGCAGAACTTTATAAGCGGTCCTTTTGTCTGTGAAGTGTCCTCCACAAGGACCATCATGGCAAGCTTGCAAAATATCATGAATTTCATCTTCCCTTACACATCTCCTGATTACCAAATCTGGTCCTGTTTTGTAGAGACAACCATTGTGCCACATGTAGTTTGCACTTAGCTAACTTACTTTCTGTTTTTCTCTAAGAGACAATTTCTGAGGCATCTTCCCTGTCACAAGATAGTTAGCTACATCTACATACCAAGAAGTGAATGTAGAAATAGCAAACAAATTTTCATCAAGGAAGTTATCATCTATTGGTGCGTTATCTCCCAGATGAATCATTCTAGATAAGAAATCAGCCACAAGATTATCCTTACCCGGTCTATCAATAATATTGATATTAAACTCTTGTAATAATAACAGCCATCTTGTAACTCTAGGGTTTGTTACAGGCTTGTTCATTAAGAATTTGATGGTTGAATGATCAGTGTGTACAAAATCTTGATATCCTGTAATATAGTGTCTAAATTTATTGATAGCATGGACTACAACTAACAATTCTTTTTCTGTGACTGTATAATTAACTTCGGTTGGGGACAGATTTGTACTGATAAAGTAAATAGCATAAGGCATTTGATTTTCCCTTTGTCCAAGAATTGCTCCAAGGGTTGTGTCTGAGGCATCGGTACAAATATGTAAAGGAATGGACCAATTTGGTCCTCGTAATACAGGGTAGTTGACAATTTTTGTTTTAGAATCTCAAAAGATACTTGCCATTCATCATCCCAATTAAATTCGGCTTCTTTAGATAATAACTTGAATAAAGGGGTAGCTAAGCTTGTGAAATTGGGAATGAATCTTCTATAGTAGCCARCATGCCCTAAAAAGATGTGAACTTCCTTTTGTGAGGAAGGTATTCTGATTTGTGTGATAATATGAATTTTCGCAGGATCAACTCTCATTCCAAAGCCAAAGATGTGATGTCCCAAAACAATACCTTCAATGAGCATCATTTTTTTATTTTTCATTACTTAGGGAAAGATTAGTTTCCTTACACCTAATCAATACTTTTTCCAGACTGGTCAAAGCTTCCTGGAAGTCATTTCCATGCACTGTAAAGTCGTCCATGTAGACTTCTACGCAATCGTTGGTCAAGTCAGATAAAATGGCTAGGACATCCCTTTGAAAAGTAGCTAGGGCATTGCAAAGTCCAAAAGGAAGGACCCTATAAGCATAGGTTCCCCAAGGGCAGGTAAAAGTGGTCTTCTCTTGGTCTTCGGGTGCTATTTGTATTTGGTTATAACCACTAAACCCATCTAGCAACGAAAAATACTTCTTTCCGGACAAGGTATCAAACACCTGATCAATAAATGGTAGGTGGTAATAATCCCTATGGGTGGCTTTGTTCAATTCCCTGAAGTCTACACATATTCTCCACTTACCATTTTTCTTGGGAACTATGACAAGTGGAGATACCCATTGACTATCTGAAATGGGGTATATGAGATTGGCTAGAAGGAGTTTTTGCAATTCTTCTTTTACATTATCTTTGAGGGTTGGATTCATCCTTCAATGAGGTTGTCTAATTGGTCTGATTTGGTCATTAATGTAAATATGATGTGTGCATGTGTCAGGGTGAATGTCTTTCATGTCTGCATAATACCATGCAAAGGCATCAAATTGTCTTTGGAGCATTTCAATTACTTGTGTCTTTTGTTCTGGTTCCAAACTAGAGTTGATATACAAAGGTTTCCCTGGGCTAATCTCAACAAGTTCAGTACTTTCTTCCTTCTCTAAGGAAGTTGGTGATAAAGTATATAATTGAGTGATATCAGGGTGCCAAGTTTGTTGAAATTCGAAACTGAAAATGTGTGACAATTCTGCAAAGGACCTAGGATATTCAATGTAGTTTGCATTAGCCAAAAATAAACTTAAGACTTGTTCATCCAATTGTTCTTCCATTCCTCTTACTTGTTCAAGTGTTAACAGGGGTCTGATGCAATCTTCCTCTCCATAAGGGTTTTCTAGCCAAACAGGTATTTCTTGTGTCGGTTGGGCAGGAGGGAAGAGAACAAGTTTTTGGCTATGTGTGCCATTGGATATAGTCATCTCGCCGGACATACAGCTGATAAAGGCATCTGTTGTGGCCAGCCAAGAGTGGCCAAGAACCACAGGGTGTCCTGGTTTGGAGGATGATTTAGAGTAGATGACTAGAAAGTCTACTGGATATTCCCAAGAAGCTAGAGTGACTGTGATATCATCTAAACTTCCTGCAGGGCTAATGGTTGACTTATCTGCCAATTCTATCATGGTTTGGGTTGGTCTCAACTGGTTGATTTGGAGTTTTTGCATAGTGTCAAAAGGCATTACATTAATTGCTACACCCAAATCAATGAGTGTGTTTGGTAAGGAAATAACATTAATTTCAACAGTGACTACTGGATTCCCAGGGTCATTATATTTACATGGCATTTCATAAATAAATTTAGATAATTGTCCTACTACCTGAACAAGGGGAGGTTCCTTATTCTTCCTTCCTGGTTTCTTAATACAAAGATCCCTTATGATTTTGGCATATATGGGGATATCTTTTATGGCTTGCAACAGAGGTAATTTTATACATACATTTCGTAATTCATCCTCTATATCTTTGTGCAAGGGTGGGTCAGGTTTCTTCACTAATAGTCTTTCAGGGTAGGGTGGAAGATTAACTTGTTGAGGTAATCCTACGAACTGAGAAGTGATTGGAATAGGAGGGGAAGTCTCTTCTTCTACAGGGGTGGTTTGAGTATTTTCTTCCTCAGAATGTTTATCATTTTCTTCTTGAATTACTACTCCAAGATTTGATTGATTTATATCCTTCCCTGATCGTAGTTGAATTTCATAGGTGGGAAAGGTTTGAACTTCTGCATTCTGCACAGGGTGGGTGAGTCTATTATTTGGGTTAGGGATTGTTGTTGGTCTAGGAGGGTTGTGGGCAGCTTGGTTTTGTGGTTGTTGATTGGCATTTATAGGTACTTGTTGCTACTGGTTAGGGTTCAAGGGGACTGTAAATTGTTGTTGTATAGGAGGTGGAAGTAAAGCTTGTATCTGTGGTGGGTTAAATCCATGTAGTAATTGGGAAATGTTTGCAGGCTACTGTGGATATGTAGGGTAAGAGGGATTCCCATACACAGGTCCCCTCCAACCTTGTTTCCAAGGTTGAGTTTGAGCTTGTTGAGGTGTCCATTGTGGATACGACATTGTGGAAGGACCCCATTGTTGTTGTTGATACTGTGCATTAGGGTCATAAAATGCATTGGGGTTTTGTGCTCTCCAAGGTCTTCTAGAAGGGTATGATTGTTCTTGTGAGATTCCTCCTCCCCTATACATGGCTTGTAGCTCAAGCAAAGTTGGACACTCAGATGTGGGGTGCTCTAGAGTACACAGGCCACAGATTTCTATGACATTTAATGGACATTCTTTCTCACCGTGCTTCTTTCGACATCTAGGGGAAAAAATTGCTAAAATAGCCTCTTCTTGTTGTTTCTTTTTCAATTTTAGGGTATCTAACTGGTTGTTGATTGTGCTCAAGATGTTTGTTTTAAAGTTCTCCCGTAAGTTTCCTAACTCAATTCCGGTGACAGTCCCTGAGCTTTATCTTGTATTTCTGCTAAAAGAATCTCTTGATGCTTTGCCTGTTTTAGTTAGTCCTCTTGAGTATCTTCTACAGTAATCCGCGATCTCTGAAAAAGGATTTTGGTGCACATCTTCTGAACTTAACAAGCTTAAAACTTCTATGCAGCCATCTCTAATGCCTTTCAAAAATACCATTCTTACTACAGCTGGGTCTGTGGTAAATAATTTTGATTTATGGTAGTTGTATAAGAACCTTTCTAAGTAGTCTTCAGGGCTTTCATCTTCTGTTTGCTGCATTTTAAAAATAGTCTTGGTATTTCCGTAAGAATGTATCTTTCATCTGATCCCAAGAGAGAATTGTATTTTCTCCTAAGCTCATGAACCATCTTAAGGCTGAATCTTTCATTGTGGCAAGGAAGAACTTAAGTTTATGGGCATCGTCTGAGTAGTTATAGCTTCTACTTAATATGTCAAACTCGAATAAAAATAAGTCTGGATCTTCAAATGACATACCTCTAAAAGTGGGTAACGATGATAGTAGGATGTTTTTCATGTTGATGTTTCTGGAAATATCCAAGATTGGAAACCCAAAGGTCTCAGTTTCAGTGGCTTCATTTCCTTCTTGTTCTACCATTTCGCTAGGTGTTCCTCCTCCACTGATCGATGGTTCAGAAACTGGGTTTTGTGTCTCCTTCAGCAGACTCACGTTCTATCTGCCCCAATACTGATTCTTCTGTTTTAGGTTCTTCTTATGGAGCCTCACTGGCTCCCCTTAAACTTTCTCCTGTTGGAATTTTTCTTGCACCAGTGTTAGTTGGATTAGTGGGGAGGGTTGTTTTTGAATCTTTAGAGCTTACATATCTACCTTTATTATCTCTATATCTATGCATAAAATGGAAAATTGATTCTTAACTGAATTGAAAGTCCTAATTCTATCTAGAAGGTAAGAAAGTGACCTGGCTTCGGAGAACCCCACTCTAGTGGCCGTGTGGCTCTTCGCTCACGTCTTAAACGTTTTATCCTCCTCCCTCAAGCAGCCTTTAAAATCATTCAAAAACTATGCAAACAATCTAAGCTAAAAATCACTTCCTATCGTTTGCAACTCCCTGGCAACGGCGCCAAAATGTTGTGCTACTTATATGATTAGTATAATGCACTCATTAATTATCAATCCGGGATTCGTAATCAACAGAGTTACAAGACACCAGTAAGAAAGGTAATTCCAATGTCATGAGCATAGAACTATTCTAAATTATGCATGCTGGAAACAAAGCAATCTAGCAAACCGAAACACACTTTGGTTGTCTTTTACAGAGAGGTTATCTACTCCATTATGGCACATGCAAGTATGAGATGGAGTTCTTTTGACAGATCAACTCTGCTATCTAACCCAAAAAGTTAACTATGCAATCACACTTCTGAAAGGGAAATCACACATCAATCATCAAGACATAGCATGGGTAGTTCAATAGTCAATATACTGAGTATGTTGTGGTTCACAATGTGTTGTTGTGAACTTCACTAGTTCTCCTTCAAATATGTCTGACTACTGCTGCCAACATTCATATCCATGAAACAAAATCAAATCCATAAAACAGAGAGAGCATATGCAAAAAAGAGTAAGTAAAGATCTCTAAACAATCATATAATCGAAACTCTAAACTGAACTATACTTCTATCATCTGAAAGGATCAAAGCTTCAGCTAGTCTAACATATATACTATTGAAATCAACTACTAACACTAATTTATAAGGACGTTGACCTTTGATGGACGGTGGGCCCTTGCCGCTTCAACAGGTCAACGACTAGAATCTACAGTAAACTTGCTTTCAATCCACACATTACTCTTACTCAAACTTCAAAACATAGAATCAAACTATGCTAACAACTCAACTCACATTCATTCATAAACAATCAAGACATGGAGATAAATGACGTCCTTCTATTAAACTTCAACTCAGAATATGGTCTACAATATGTAACGTTGCTTCATATGTTGTGTTATGTTATTTCTCTACTACCTCCACCATCATTTCCATGAGAATTTAAACAGTCTTAGTCGTGAAACACAAGGAGGTGAAATCTTTAGCAGATCAGTCAATTGCCAAATTTACATATTTGGTTACATATTTTAAGCTTCATCCTCATGACACGAAGTGTATGAGGATGAAGCAAAAACAAATTAGCTTAACATAGCCTTTCTATAGCTTTGATGATTCAACAAACATCCAACAATTATCTTGGTCATGATCTGGAGCTAAACTTGGTATATTATGCTTCCTGTATTGGTATCGGATTGTGACAAGTGAGATTCGGTAAATGGTACCAGATCCGAACAATACAGAAGTGGTTGGTACCGGACTAGAACAGTCTGTGGCCGTTGGTACCGTATCGCGACAGTGAATAGTTCGGTATCGGATGTGAATGGAAGGTGTGCTTGGTACCGGATTCGGACAGTGACAATCTGGCGCATAAATACCGAATGGCTAAGATGACACATAAATGTTGGACTCATCTAGAGTTCAAAGGTTACACGTGGCAATTTAAAATATTAGTACATGAAACATTTAGTCTCCTAGCTCAATAAACCACAAAATGCATGAATTCAATTATACTTTACCTTATGACCTCATCAATGTCTAGTGGTAGTGTTCTTTGTCATTTATCCAAGCTTAGGTAGGCCAAAAAGGTATAAATGAGGAGTATGATAGGGTAGTGGGGATGTCAATTTAGAGGCTCAACAGGTTGACAGGATGATGGCTCTAGGTTCAATTCAGACTAGATGGCCATTTATGAAACTTCAATGTAATAGATGAGGTTAGGTGAAGGAGAGGATAAGATAGTAGAGCCCTTTTTTGTAAAGGGGAGGGAGATCTTTGTAGAGAGACCTTAGAAGAAGAACTCGAGATAGTGTTAGAATAGGAGAAAGCACTAAGACTCTATTGTAGTCCAGTCTATGTACACATTTGTAAATAGACATTCATCTTAATACAAAGAAAAGCAGTTTTTCCTGCACTTTATGTGTTTATGAATTATCTGTATTTTGTGAATGTTATCTGTGTGTTAATGTATACTGTAGATGTATGATAGGCTTCATATGCAATAGGAAGATATATTTATTTATCTTCATTGAGTTCAAAATATCATTTTGGGTTCTTTAGGCTGTGAAAGGAGTGCACAACAGAACATTGGAGGCTATGTAGCCAGCGCAAGGAGTGCGCATCTGAAATCTGTGGAGTCATAAAATAGCATGCCAGGAAGGCACACCAGAGTGATCACAAACGCAAGAGGAACCTCAAGGTTACTGAATACCTTGGAGGAGGAACTATGAAGAGAAAGCACAGAGAGACAGAGTTATTGAGAATTCTGTAGAGCTCTGCCAAGCGGGCATCGAGCGGGTGCAAGTGTGCACAGAGAGAACTCTTTGTTGAGTTCAGGGAGAAGAGTATCAGAGGAAGATAATCATGGAGGTGTTTAACACTCTGTATAAAACGCTCAGCAAGGTGTTCTTTGAGCAGAAGATTGCCAGGAGGGCACGAAGTTTTCCTTTGGAAGGAAACAGAAGGGTCGAGACCCTTAGGAGACTGAGTAAATCAAAAATCTCAGAAGAGATAACGCAAGGAATGAGTGGGAGACAGACGTATTTCAAGTCCTAAAGCTCAGAAGAGATAATGTGTTCAATAGTGCAAGCGAGACCCAGATAGTCTGGTTCGCAGCATAAAGTTCAAAGGTCGAAGCCTTTGAACACTGACAAAATATTCCAAGGCGGAAGAAGTCAAAATCTCAAGAGGAGGAGCAACAACAGTCGTCAGATCGGTTGTGGAAAGGAGCCTGGAATGTTAGATCTACGTTCAGAGAACGAAGGAAGCGCAGAGGAGAGGAACAGATCCCATCCATTGGATCTAAGTGCGAAGGACCAACGACCGTTGGATCCAGAGGTAAGTGCACAAGACTTGATCCTTGTGTATACAGGAGGGTGGACTTGTCAAAGTCCCGAAGTCCCAAAGTAAATTGGGACTGTCCATCATCAAGGAGGATAGGTGGCGTAAGATCCACAACTTCGGAAGTTTGTGGACAAGGAGGGATCAGAAATAGCCGAAGTAAATCTTGGTTGTTGATCGCCAGGAGGGGTACGTGTCAAGAGATCGTGCATTTTGGGTAAACACACTCCGAGAGAAATGAGTGAATAGGAGTTTGAAACTCCTGAAGCCCGAAGAGTCGAAGCGATCTAGACCGTTAGATATAGAAAGGGTACATGGTGACGAATCGTAAACTCCGGGAGAAAGTACTATGGGAGAAAAGCGAAGGAGAAGTTTGAGATTTGAGATCGTCGAAGCCCGAACAGCCGAAGCAGTTGGGAGTCGTTGATCTGGATTGGACAGGTTCACCAGATCGTGAACTTCGAAGGATCGTACTCCACGGTTTTTTTGAAGTTGTGTTTCGGAATGTCCCGAAGTGTCGAAGCCCGAAATGTCTAAGGGTCGTTGATCCGAAGGAAGGAACGTGGATCATTGATCTGCAAGGAAACACGTGAAGGACGGAGATTCACTCCGTTGGACAACCGTTGGATCAAGGAGGACAAGTGTCATAGGATCCAACACTCCGGAAACATTCACTCCAAAGATTTGTGGTTGTTGAGATTTGAAATCACCGAAGGTCGAAGTCTCGAAGCGGACGACAACCGTTGATTTGAAAGTGGATGCGTGGTGTTGGATCTGGAACTCCGGGTATGGATCACTCCGAAGGAAAGCAGAGGTTGATATCACCGAAGTCCCGAAGGAGATATCGACCGTTGATCGAGGAGGATGTCGAAGGACCGTTGATTCGATCGAGGAGGCCAAAGTCCCAAAGTGGGAGCAGAACCGTCGATTGAAGGGGACGTGTGGCAGACGGTCTGTCATTTCAGAGAAATTACTCCGAAAGATAACCAGTGAGAGGCAGCGAGGGTTTGAGAATTGATATTCCCGAACGCCGGACTCGTGGAAGAAATCGTAGCTGCAATCTGAAGCGACAGGTGTCAGCAGATCTTTCACTCCGGAAGACAGTTGTTGAGAATGAAGCGAGAGTTGAGAATTGAAACTCACGAAGGTCGAAAAGTCGGAATCAACAGTAACCGTTGATTTGAACGAGAGCTACTTGTCGACAGATCGTGGAGATCTGGGATCGTGCATTTGCACAAGGACATATTCCAGGGCCATACGAAGGAAGGGGATAGTGAAAAGGAGCTAGCACCCGCAAAATGAAGAGCGCGTAGACAAAGGGTGTGGGTATCACAAGACCTATGCCTTAGGAGTAAAGGGCCTGTGTATAATTGTTTTGGGTTCAATCAAGAACCCGAAGATTCAATCCGACTTAGAACAAAGAAATATCCTAGACTAGGAGGTTGCATAACCCCAGCAGAGAAAGGGGGGTTTCACCAATATCATTATAGGTTAGGACACACTCATTCTCATTTCGTATGTGGATGACTTGTTCATCATGAGAGAAAAGCATCTCATAGATGAGTATAAGCAAGGACTTGCATCAGAGTTTGAGATGATTGACATCTGTTTGATGCACTATTTTTTGGGCATGGAGGTATGGCAGGATGAGGGTCACATCTTCATGGGACAGGGGAAGTATGTTGCATACATTTTGAGTAGGTTTCAGATGGAGGACTGCAAGCTTATGTCGACACCCATGGTCACCAACTGGAAGAATCTTAGCGCTTCAGATTCCCAGTTGGTGGATGTTACAGTATATAGACAATTGATCGGATCGTTGATGTATCTAATCAACACTCGACCAGATATTTGTTTTGTTGTGAACACTCACAGCCAATACATGGTAGAGCCAAGGAGTGTTCACTGGATTGGGGAAAAACATGTTGAGTTAAATTGCAAGGTCACTGGATTATGGTCTGGATTATATCAAAGGGGATGGAGTCAGTTTGGTTGGTTACACAGACTCAAATTGGGAAGGGTGTGCTATTGATAGGAAGAGCACCTCAAGGTGTTGTTTTGGGTTAGGGTCAGGACTTGTTTCCTGCTACAACTGAAAACAAGAGTCAGTTCCTTTGAGTTCAGTCGAGGCAGAGTATTTGGCAGCCAGTCAGGCTAGTTGCTTGGCCATTTGGCTTCGTAAGATGATGGTAGGATTATTTGGTCAAGAGTTGCCTCTGATTGTTATTCAATGCGATAATCAGAGTTGTATCAAACTCTCTGAGAATCCAGTTTTCCATGACAGGTCGAAGCATATAGAAATCAAATACCACTTCATCAGAGATTGGGTTCTACGAGGGGCAATACAGTTGCAGTATATTCTGACTAACGAGCAGGTTGCAGATATTCTCACCAAGGCCTTGCCAAAGGGAAAGCATGTCTACTTCAGAGACAAGATGGGCTTGGTGAAAAACACTTTCCTTGGTAAGAGGGAGTGTTGAGATTTGTGTACCTTGGGAAGTGGTCCCCTTGTGGTTTTGAGTCTCTAACCACAAGTGGGAAATACATTGGGACTATGTACCTTGTACTTTATGTCTAATTCAACTTTGACTTCACTTAAGTCAAAAAGTTAATTTTTTTCACTTAAGGCAAAAGTGACTAATTATTCACTAAGTGGGTGAATGAGGGGACATAAAGTGAACTTAGGGAATTTAACCCAAAGTGGGTTTGTGAGTGAGATTATTGTGGGATGATCTCAACCTTTGATTAGAGAATGGATGGAGAGATCTTATCCATCCATCTCTTAGGTTTCCTTGTGGAGGTTCAAGAGGGGTGCATAGGGCCTAAGGAGGCTCATTCACTCTTTTGTTGTCTTGGAGAGCTTGAGGAGAGAAATGGAAATGGGAATGGAACCAAAGGATGAGGACAGTAAGGGAACCTCCTTCCATGGAGGGCTCTAGGAGGCTTTGGCTGCCATTTATTTGTGGTGTTCATGCTTGCTTGGAGGAGGGAACACTATAGGAGGAGGGCACACACCTAGTGGGCAAGTCTTATACTTGGCATATTGTTGTTTGGAGTGTTTTGTTGGAGAGGTAGCACACAAGGGAAGATTTGTGTGCAAGGGTTTCTTCTACAAAGCATTAAGCAGCAAGGGCACAAGGCTAGAGTGGGATTGAGCAACAATTGAGGAGGGCACACCATGCTTGGGCACATTCACCTTCTTGGACCTTATAGCAGCTTGAGAGGGGCTTCCTTTGTATCAAATTCATTTGTTTTATGTACTTGTTGTATCTCACATTTCTTACATCACTTATATAGACTTACATTCCAAACTGGTTTTATCTAGGGTCGTGTTGACCAAAAACTCTTGTGTCCTAATTTCATGCATGCTAGAGTTTAGAACACCATTACAATAGTTGTAAATATCTAGAGGTGTGTTATATATTTGAGGTATGCATGTGCTAACCTATGGGCTACTAAAACTACATGCAAGGGCACCTTAAAAGCATATGTAACCATAACAAAATAGCAGAAAAGTTCATGAATTGTTTATTGTTATAAAACAACAACAAATAATAGTTAGACAACTTAGAGCCAACCTCAAGTCAAAGACAGACCTAGTTGGCAGCCTGTTAGGACCTCATATTTTCTTCAAAAATTTCCTTCTGGATGGCACCTGGAATATTGTTGGTTCGTTGTGTTACAACAAATTTTGCCTCACCCCATGCAGCTTGCTTGGATGGCCTTTCCCTTTCCCTATGCAGACTTGAAGTCCCCTTTTGTACCTTCCAGAGCCAAAAAAACACATTTTTCCACATATACGTGCCCCGTCAGTTAGACAACAAGCGTATATGTAGGTTGCTCCACTACAACCTGCGTACATCGGGTTTGGTGCTCAAAATTAAAAATTATGTCGGGTTTCCATGCCATTTCACGAGATCCATGATCCTTGACTTTCCATATACTGGAAACGCTCCGACTCGGCCCTTCAGTTCCATTTGAAGGCTATAAATTGATCCATATCCAAGCCTTGAGGGGAGAAGAACAATTCAACTTTGAGAACAAAGACACTCTGGAGAAATTTCACTTCATATTGAGTCTGCATCTTTTTATCCTTGAAAGTTTGAACTCCTTGTGCATGCCCCAAGCTCTTCCCTCTTTGTGATGGAGAACCTCGTTGTCTCCTTTATATGAGCTTGTCTTTGGTGGAGGATTGAAGTGGTGGAGGCCCAGCTAGAGGGACTTAGTTTCTCGGTTCTGATATGTGTCGTTACAGAATTTTGTCTCCTATATACTTTTGTTGATTATTTTAATAGAAATACTATTTTCTCGTCCAATTGATATCTTGCAAATATTTGAATTATTATTCCATGGGCGTATTTGTCATGTATGTTAATGGATTATGCTAATCTATATGCTAACATTATGTATTATCACTATATGCTTGTGTATCTTGGTTGTTGAGGACAAGTTGCAGGTATAGAGCTTTGAGTTGCGTGCTCAATGGTGGTCTTCATCGAACGTCCGGACGAGGTAGGCTCTTGGCCTTGTCTTGTTATCATTTCATTTATATAACATGTTTGGGATTAGAGTTGATTTTTGTGGGTCATTCTGTCTATTGTGGTTTACCCCATGCCATAGAGATATTTTCCTCGCAACACGTTGGCATATATGTTTAGTCTTGGCATTTTGATTTCAACTCCAATGATTGTTCCCGGAAACACTACCCTATATGAATCAAGTTTCGAGGGCTTCATGCCAGTATCCACCCCTTTGTAGATATGTTCACCCAATGGTTTGGTAAGGTTTTGATTCCTAACGGTCATTGTAACTCCTTTTATGCCAACCTGAGTGATGATCTAAAGTGCAAGCTTCCACCATTCATCTAAGTTTTCACCACTTCCACCATTCATCTCAGTTTTAACCACTTATGGGGTACACTAGTATAAATTCCATTACTTGAATCTCTAAAATGCTTGTTTTTCCTACCAAGCCCAATATCATCTCATCCATTCCTACCCACATTACAAACCTAAATCGGAATAGCCCAAGGAGTCTACAACTCCTAAGCCTAATCCCCCTTCCACCCCAACCCCACCTCTTACCCTCAACCTCATTCCTCGGTAAGATGTGCATCTACCCAAGGATCGTCAAACCTCATCCTCTGTGATTGGTAACCAATCCAAGTCCTCTTGCCATTCCTCAATGGCATCCAAACCCCAAACCTTTGTTCTAGGGGCTATGGAGATTGAAGATGGATAAACAGTTCAAACAAGCAAATGAAATAAGTCCAAGTCTCCTTCTTGGGCAAAGAAACAACTTAGAGATCCCAAGCCTAAGTCACATCCCAAGTATTATAAGGATGTGTCCATGCATTCACAAGAGAGATATACCTTATGGTTGGGTGATTTCAAGTTCAACAACAATTTTAGTAGCTTGAGTATAAGGTCAATCCATGAATGGATCTTTCTTTCATGTCTTGGAATGTCAAAGGGATGATTATCCCAAGTTGGAAGATGTATGTTAGAGATATGCTGCAGAAATACAATCTTAATGTGGTTTTCCTTCAAGAAGTTAAGTCTATTAGTTTTGAGTTGTAGTGCTAGATGAGCTACTACTAGAAGGGCCCCTATTGAACTTCAAATCACATTAGCTCTTTCTTCATTTTTGCATAGTTTTGTGGTTGGGCATGTTTCTAACCCTTCACATAGGTTTGTGTGGGTAACAGTTTTGATTCAAGACAAGCTATTGGGATTTTTCTCCATCTATGCCCCTAACTCTAGTGCTAACAAATGTATTATTTGGGATTATTAGATGGATTTCTCACTCCCAACTATAGATTGGATCATTGACAAGGACTTCAATATTGTGGAGTGTTCAAGGAACAAAGCTAGTGGTATTGATAGTGTTATTTCAAGTTTGGAGACACAATCTAATCACCTGCCCATTCAGAGTACCATCTTGCTTAGGTAGCAAGATTATTCTCCTCCTTCATTCCTTTTCACATTGAATGTTTCACACTTGGAATCTCCTAACTTCAAATATTTGATCCATCGAGTTTGTAATCTCTCCCCTCTACCACAAGGGGATATTGGATGGTTGATCTCATGGGATGTGGTTCTTTGTGGTATAGTTAAGTCCATGCAAGGTTGGGAACAATCGATTGCTCCTTAGGAAAAACAACACTTAAACAAGGCACAAAAGCAGCTTGAAGAGGTTTGAGTATTCTTGAAGAAGGCCTTCCACAACACTTCTCTCCAAGAGGAAGAAGCACAGTGGGAGATGGTTGTATAGAGAGAGGAGTATATTGTTAGGGGTACTATGGTGTGCACGCACCTATAATGGATCAATGAAGGGGATGTAGGCTCCAAATTCTGTTTTATTTTTTAAAGCACAATTTTTTTGTTGATCAGATACTTGGCCTTCATCAAGATGATGGGTATTTGGAAGAAAACACCTCTAATATCAAAGAAATATCCGGCCCTCATTTTAGTGCATCTTTTCATCCTATCCACTTTCTGAATTCGTTGTGGATACTAGGAAGAGCAAGGTTAAATTGGCGAAGAGGGGTTGATTGGAAGTTGTGCTCTCTAAGCAACAACTCTTGGAAGCCCTTTCCTTTATGAATAATGGTAAGTCACCCAACATTGATGGTTTTCCTTGTTATTTTTTCGAGGCAATGTGAACACTATTGGCAATGATCTTTGCTACATGGCCAATGAGGCCTTCTCCTTTAGTACCTTAACAACCTCTTTCAATCAAGGAGTTAATAAGTTGATATCGAACAATGCATCCCATAACACTATTTGGGAATGAAGGGCAATCACTCTTAGTGTCTCCTACAAGATTTTGGCGAAGGCCCTAACACTTCAAATGCAAAGAGTGGTTGCATGGATTGTTCGAGAGGAGAAAACTAGATTCGCACAGAGCAAATTCATCCTTGATATTGTCATTTCTACATGGGGGGAAATGAAATGGGCTAGGGAAACTGGACATGTCTCTTTGTTTCTCAAGATTTATTTTGACAAAGCTTATGACAATGTTGATTGGACCTTCATTATGGAGATGATGCAGTGCCTTGGTTTTCACCCCAATTGTTTGACATGGTTCATACCCTCTTCTCAAATGCTTATGCTTTTATTTCAATGAACAACACCCTAACTAACTGCATCGCACTACATCGTTCAATTAGACAAGGGTGCCCCCTTTCTCCTTATCTTTATGTGTTGACCACAGATGCCATAGGGTACTTACTAGATTCGTCTAGGATGCAAGGGATAATCTAAGGTATTTCTCTTCTAGATGGGTCTAAAATGGTCAACAACCATTTTTTTGATGAATCGCTTCTCTCGATGTGCCTGGATCAAAACTTGGAGGCTACTAGGGGTTGCTTGGATATCTTTCGCAGTGCTTCACGAGCAATGGTTAGTTAATGGTATTGATGATCTGCTAGCTTGGCTCCCATCTTTATGGAAGTGGGTAAAGCTTGGGGAGATTGTCCATTATTTAGGGATTTTGTTCTGTTATCGCACGGTTTGTAGGAAAGGTCCAAAAGCTTGAGTCAGGGCTTGAAACCGGCGTAACAGGAGCTTCCCCACCCACTGTCACCTCGATGGGGGGCTCTTTCTATTTAGGGGGGCAAGTCCAAGGGAGACGTCCCTAAGGCAATCTGGTTCAAAGAAGGGCTAAAGGTAAAAGGCCAAGTCAAGGAGAACCCCTTCCACAGATTGCTGCCCAAGAGAGATAGTCAAAGAGATAAGACCACTGACGATGCACCTGTTTGCGAGACAAAACAAAGAAGACTAGAACGTGCTTGCAGTGG
>ML799016.1:5421-46225 GCA_009831015.1 Picea engelmannii | reverse complement strand
AGATCCAAGCAGTCATCCAAAGTGAAAGAGATCTAATGCATACATACGAATGTTATAATGATCAAATATGACACATACCATGATACCTCGGACCAATTACCTCGTGGAGCAAGAACCTTTTCTGATGCAAGCCCAGGCCGGTAGTGATGGAGGCTGGTACTGCTGGCAGGACAAGTCTGGCTGAGAAGAAGAAGATGGGTCCTCCAGGACCATGCTCAGGTCGCTCCTGCTCTCGGTACTCCATGTCTAGGACCATGTGGGCCTTGAGACATGATCTCCTAGTTATCCCTAGATATCGGGGATAACATGTTCCACACCGATCTTTCAATTGTTGATATGTGGAATTGATATTTGGAGCGACTTCAGTCTAAACTTCTAGTTTGGTTATAAGGATCCTTCATTTTCCAATAATCTTATGGTGGTTTCATGTGTCCTTCAAGCCTCTCATATTTACTATGCCTTTTGTTGGCTCCCAAGCAAGGTGCACTTTAAGCGGCTAGAGAAGATCCTAAGGTCCTTTCTGTGGTCCAAGTACATCAGTGAGAGGGGACTACATATGGTTCCTTGGGAAGTTTGTATATGCTTAAGTAGGAGGGTGAATCGATCTTACTGATGGTGCATCCTAGGGTCATGTTCTAGCTGCCAAATGGATTGTCAAATACCTTGAAGATTTTGTGCCATGGAATATCCTCTTGCGTCATCAGTTCCAATCTACCTAGCATTTGTTGTTGATCTAAGGACCATTTAGATTATGTGATATCATCTCATCCCCGCATCTCTTCAAGGTGTTAGGTCAATCATCTATCGGAGTATGTGGGATGTTTGGAGGTTTGTTTCTCCTTTGGTCAGTTGGAATTTCTCTAGAATTCATGTTGGTTGGGACTTGGCTTGGTGCTCTATTTGGTGTTGGCTGCAACGAGACAATGTGTTTCCAAGTGTCCTAGATTTCAAGCTTCTAGGTTGAGTAATAAATGTATTTTCTTTTAGAGGTATTTGTGGTATTTTGAGGCTCGGGATTGGTTGGATTGGAGGTTGTTAGCTCGTCAAAAGGAATAATAAGTCGGCTATGAGAGATATCGTGGCCATGCTTCCTCCTAAAGAGAAGTATAAATGAATATAGGCATGCAAGGCCCTTTTTGGTAGGATTGGGGTGGGAGATTCAGGAAGTCGATTCAATAGTATGATACTAAGAAGCTTTCGTCTCTTCTACATTGAAAGCCTCCATTATATCTTGTTCTGAATGCTGGATGGAAATCTTCTGACCTTGAGGCCAAGTGGATTTATTGGTTGCACAGTATTTGGTCGCTCTAGCTCAGTATTTAGTCTTTGCCCGTTTAGTTGTTTATCAAGGGTTGCGTTCCAAAGCTCGCATTGCCAAAAGTGGGCTGACATATGGTCTCTACCTTTGTTGCAACCACTTAGAGATATTGAAGCACATTCTTTGGGGGTGTAAGTTTGCTAGAACCTGCTAGAAACATGTTCTAGATCAACATTCCACGTTGTTCCAGTGCCAACTTCATTAGTGCTCACTGTTGTTTGGTGATTCTAAGTCTTTGGCCCTTCCTTCTTCCTTTCACTAGAATTTGGGATTGTCTTCGTATTACTACTTTATTTACCATCTGGAAGCTATGGAGCAAGTATGTGTTCTCATATGAGGTCAGTGCAATCCAGTCTTTTTGTCACTCTCATTGAGAAGAATTACGTTTGCAATTGTTTGCCAAAGGTTACCTTCTAATTAAGGATGCCAAAGAGTTAAATGCAATAGCTTATTTTGAGTTTGTTGTAGCCTTAGTAGCTATAAGGAAGAGGATATAAGGTTCCATTGTATATACCCTTCCGCCTTTACTTTCAGAGTTCTTTTAAATATTCTTTTGTTAATAAGACATATTTATAATAATAATAAAATAAATAAACAAAAAATAATAATAACAATCCATTTTATTGTTGAACCACATGCTCGTGTCCACTAGGAACTTTACAAAAATTATTATATTGGAAGCTAAAACACTACCTCAGTCCACTAGTGGAATCTATATAGCATATGATTGCAGTCTTGTAAAACTTGCAAGCTTCTTTTAGTCTGAAATATGAAACCCGCCAATTGCGGGAGGAGGGTGTTTTCCTATGATGTTGTTAGCTTCAAGACATTGACTACAACTCCATTCCATTTGTGGTTTGCTCTAGCTAAATGGCATGAGTTCAAACAAGGGGGATGAGGGTGGGTACAAGTCTTAACAGATTTGACAAAATAGACCCTTAGACCTCGTTTCTAAGCCTAAGGAAGCTCGTAGCATCAAAATCTTGTGAGACAAACTTTCATGTTGATGAAAGCAGCTATGGGAGACATCCTCCAGCTTACAAACTGTGAGATGTGGAACGTAGCAGCTATGTGAAGTCTTTATCTCAGCTTACAAACCTGAGAGAAAGCCCCTATGAAGAGTGCGTGGTTCCTCCATGACAGAGTCAGGAACATAAAGATGGCCTCCTCCATGACGTGAGTGAGAAGAACTCCAGATGATTATCCGATGTAAGAGAGATCTGTTGAGTTAAGACGTGCCTATGGCTTAGCACAAGGTGAACATGGGAAATCCCAAAATTGTTGGGCACATCATCATGAGAACAGAAATGAAGATGATGTGATGACCTCCTCTGAGCAGCAGCAGAGTTGACGGGAAGACTCCAGATGATCCTTCTGTAGGTGGCAATGGGAAAGCATATCTGTAGAGTGGAGGTTCCTGTGGACGAGCACAGGTGAACGTGTGAAGACCTGGTTCATCTGTGTAATGCAGTGAATCAGGTCCATGGCATCCCTATGGATGTGCCCCTAATGGATGAGCACTAGTGGGTGTATCAGATCCTTTACTATACATTGTTCAAGAGTCAAACCTACCTGTAACCCTAGTGTTTGTGTAAAGGATACAGGTCGGCCCTACCTTATTGTGTCTAAAGATAAACTGTAAAAGATAATTAATATTAATAGTAATAGTAATAGTAATAGTAATTATTATAATAATAAAATAAATAATATATCTAAGTGAGGTCGGCCCTATTGTGCCAATAGACACTTTAGTTGATAGGAAAATTCTAATATAAGTAATAGGAAATCTTTCATTGTAGACACACACACACTTCTGAGTTTTGGAAATTTCAGCAAGTACACTTCTTGGTCAAAGTTGCGCACCTCTCTTGGGCGCTAGAATTCTAGAGTTTTGTGCACCCTCTTGTGTGCTAGGATATTCTTGGTGGTAAAGGTCTTTCTCTTGAAAAGTATAGCAAAGGATTTGGCTGGGTTTTTCTCCCTTGTTTGAGAAGGGTTTCCCAGGATATATCTTGTGTTCTTGTACATGGTGTTTCTTCTTGTGATCTTGGTTGCTGCAACATTCTTGTTTATGGTTAAGACATGATGAAATTAAATGAACTACATGCTTAACCTAGATTATGAAAAAATCAACAGATCATGTGTTGATAAATTGCATAGGAAAAACTAAAAAAACATACTTTGCATTGTTTTCAGAACCAATTTCACAACAAACAACCACTCGACCCAACCTGTCAACTATCTGGAATCCATGGCATTTTATGGTATGTACTCTATGTAGTATCATCTATATACTTTGAAACAAGTTATTAATGAAAATGTGTATTACAAAGACACTGTAAACTTTTATATAAATGAAAAAAAAACTTTTTTTCTAAAATTAGTGTATTAGTTTTTTTTCAATCTCCCAAGTCAACTCTACAGTGTTTCCAGAGTCCAGATCAACTCTCACTCTTTTGCATGGTCAAATCACTCTCCAAGTCCAGTGGTATAGGAACTTTGGTTTTGAATGATACCATCAACATTAATCGGATCACCAAGACTAACTAGGAGAGAAATTGCAAGCAGAGACCGTGATGATGAAAAAAATTTAAGCAGTCAGTGCAGATCTCCCAAGACACTGAGAGCATGGGTGCCTAATCTTTAGTATTGAAATGGTCCAGCTTATGTTGTAAGCCAATATCAATTGCACGTAAAGAGGTCTAATAATCCTTCATCCATAGGTGAAAAGAGGATGATAGACTCACTATGAAGAATGCTTATAAGGCCAAAATGTCATCGTGAAATCTGGTCAAGAAGTGTTGATGTGTGACACCAGTTATTAAAGTGTGTTGCATAAGTTTATGTTTAGCCCATAGAACCTCTTTTTATAATCACAATTGATAAACAAATGTAATAGGAATTCTTCCAGTCATAAAATATTGTAATCAGAGTTGTTGCAGTCAAAATTGATAAACAAATTTGATCAAGGATGCTGTAATTTTAAGATCAGAATTTGATGGATACTAACATATATTAGACGAGAATCCTGAGCACAAATAGCGTATTTGAGCAGGACCAAAATGCATATTTCCATGCAGAACATAATTCACGAGCAGTTAGTCAAGACTGGTTATTGCAGTGTTTGTCAGACAGTTTCCTTCCATTATGCCATATTAATCAGAGAAGTAAATGTGCTCACAACCCTAATCAGAATCAGAATCAGAACTAGAACTAGAACTAGAATCAGAGTCAAGCAAATGGAGGCATTGGAGATATTCCTCTTTCGCATCCTGTGCAAGTCTCACAGCATCTTTGTTTTCTTCATCAATTACGTAATTGATATCGAACGTATCAAAGGATTTTATCAAGTCCAATGCCTTGTCGTAACATCTGACGTGTCTTTCATTTCGTACACCCCAATGCTGATTTATCTGTGAAAAGAGAACACTTGTTCATTAAATATAAAGTCATATTTGCAGACACCAATAATAAAAGTTGTCTATACTATACTAATGTTGTCTTAATCTTACCTGCAAAATTGTCTGAAGGAAGATGAAAGAAACCATCAAAAAGACAAGAGGGCATGGCTTTTACTTTCATCTTCAACTGTGACAGTGTAATTCGTATACCCAACCGTAAATGTATATGTGTTTGTTTTGTGAATGAAATAGTTTCTACAATCTGTTTTTTGAATGTATTATTTAGATTTAGAATTAACTTCTCTTTTACCATTTTCTTCGACTCTGGAGTGCCATTGACTTATTTTTGGTCATTTATGGACATCAATAAAAATTCAATTTCAATTTCTGAATGAGAATATTTTACTAAGATTTCTGCTCTTAGAGTATTTTCTTCATTGTGAGAATTTTTCGTGATTTAAACATGATTTCTAGGCCATTTGAAAGTGGAATTCAGGTCCCTATGGCCCTCAGCTTAGTGGGCAAAAGGCTCATTTTCAATGACTGGAAATAGTCTCCAACTTTAGTTGTTATTGTGCAGGATAAGTATCCACACTGTAGGTAAGAAGAGAGTAATCCGATTCTGATGACCACTAAGTTACCTCAGGGGGTACGTCTATCTTTAAAAGCTGAAAAGGACTACGATTCTTGAGAAAGATATCTGGAGGAACTTTTAGATGTTTTCATTTCAAGGAAATGGAACCAACTCTGCTCCTATTAGGCGCCCATGTTCTCACTGTGGCTTGAGAGGTCCCTACTGGTCTCTTACTAATTATGTTGGAGCAAATGCAATTACTGAATGGGAGAAAAAGGATGGGAGAGCACTAAAACCAACTGTGCTCAACCTTAGGAATGTAAATTTGTGCATATCAGTGCACAAATATCCAAGCAAGCCTATGATAGTGTGACTGTACTATTTGAGTGACAAAACATGACTACTGGGTCAACTTAGTTGGAAGATGGTAAGAGCACTTGTGCTAGCATCACTTGTATGGGCAGCATGGTGACTTCTACGATGAGAGAAAAAGGAATTAGGTTAGAGAAAGGAAATAGCGTTTCTCTTTATACTGGGAAGAAAGAAAATGAGTACCAAAAAGGAGAATGAACATTAGTCTGAGAAAGAATCTCAGTTTGGGCATTACATCATAGAATGTATGAAGAAATAAATTTACTATCGACAAATGACCAAATTAGGTCAATGAGACTCAAAAGTACATCCAGTAAGAGTGACAATGTGGGAGTGTCTAAAAGTAAGGGCAAAACTTAAAAGATTAAAACCTAGACTAGCAAAAGGACAAACAAGTAATAACAAATTAACAAAACAGAGGAGTAAACCCAAGCTAATGTATTGTAAACAATGAAAATGCCATCCTCTTGGGCAAGAGTTTAAACTGCAAACAGGGGTAGTATGCGGTCTCATGTATGGGACTAAGGCTAGATGCTACTAGAAAGCACATGACTCCACTGGAGGTAGCCTCAGCAATGACCACAACGGAGACTAGCTTTCTTGCAGGTACTATCCGTTCCCCCTTATTTTGGCATAGGGGTAGTCCTAGTCAATTTCTTCACTACCCCTTGCATTTTATGAGACTTGGACAGTTGGGGCACTTACCTGGCTTCATGTATCATGCTGAGCTAGAGGCTTTGATGGCATATTGATTGATCATGTGATGTAGTACCTAATGATGTGTAGTCACTTTATTGAATCACCCTAGGGTTTGAGCATGGCATTGGCTTCATTCAGGTTTTTGGGCATCTTCACAGTTCCCAAGGCATCTTCACATATCTTGAGGCAGTTCATGGTTCCCAAGGCATTGATTAAAACAGATTTGGGCTATTTTTCATGTACTATGGCTTCTCATGCCATGCCACGTCCCAATTTTTGGATCCCTCACCTAGTTTGCACATTTTGAGGCATGTGTCACCTAATTTGAGGGAACATTCACCTTAGAAAGTGCATTTAGGGCTCTATTTGGCATGTGTGGGCTTACTAGCCCCTCCCGTGACTTGAAAGGATGATTCACTTGAATTGAGAGTAAGATTCCACCTTGGTGACATCATACATTGCTTGTTGGATCTGATTTTTATGGGTTTCCCCTTCTTGAAGGCTTTCACTCATGAATTATGGGAACATTTCACCTAGGAAACCCATGCATCCATTTGGAGGGCACTTGGGAGTCTTTCATTGCATACTTGGTGGAGATTGGAGTGAGGATACACCCCTTTGGACGCCTTTTGAGGTTGGAAATTGCACTTTGGATCATTTTATCCCTTCATTAGTGGAGATGCCCCTCTCTTTTGGGGATATTTCACTTCAATCATTGTACAGGTGGCTTGACCACTCTATTTTTATTGTATTTTTGACTAGATAGTTGGAGGAAATTATATTTTACTCCATAGGCTAGATCTTAGGATCTCACATGAGATAATATTATTTTATTGTAAAGGAAGTTGAGCATCACTCTATATAAAGAGATGCCCTTCCTTATTACCACTCCTTGGAGCTTAATTGACATATCTTTCTTGGAGCATATGGTTGTATAAAGGGTTCTTTCTTTGTGGATGATTGTTGTCAATTCTTGAAGCTTCTCTATCTTGGCTCCTATTTGGTGCATAAGGATTAGTGGTGAAATGCTCAAGTCTTCTACAAGCTAACTAGATCAATGCATTTGAAGGGTAAAATCTACCACTTGGAAGGAAGACATTCTAGGGTAATTCCTTCCTTCTTCCTTTTTGGTTTGGTGATAATTTGGTGCCTTACTTTGTTTTCCCTTTGGATCCATAGAAAAAGTATTAAGTAAGTTGATGAAGCCATAGTTGATCTTGTTGATGAAGGTTATTCTTGTGAGGATCCCTTCTTGTTGAACCTTGATCTCCATTATTAATCTTGATTGGGTGTCGGATTACTCTTTCTTTTGGTTCTAGTCTGTAAGCCCTAATCCTTGAATGAAATAGGCCAATTCTTAAGAGGGTTTCTTCTTGACCTCATGAGCCATTTGGTTCACCTTGACTCCATTTCCCTTGTGGGATTGGGCATTGACCTCTACTTCCTTCCATCACCTATTTTAAAACCCTAAAAAACCCCAAAATTTTGTTTTACTAAGGCTACTCTCACTTCACCTTGTGCCTCATTGCTTAGCCTTAGTAATCCTAATAGGGATACCCCCCTTGAGCCGGAGAAGAGACGACATAAAGTGAAGATGATAGATTGTTGAGGTGACAATGGTGACCATCCTAACAGTTGCCCCTTGAGGTGCACCTTGTGGATTAGGGCTTTTATCATTAAGTACAATTTGGGTGGTAACATTTTTGCACCGTCACTGGGGATAGAGTCCATTCACCTGGAAATTTTAAGACTATGCTTCATGACACATTTGTGAGAGTGTTGTATTGAAGATTTTTTCTCACATGGTAACTCCGTGAAGGGAGAAAACCCTTGTTCCTTGCAGATTTTGAAGATATTGTTGGGTGTAGAGGTGAGCACATCCATCAATTTGAAGGATCTCAAAGAAAAGTTCATCTTGGTGACTCCTCCTTGTTATTGGTATGAAGTATGATCGTTGTTCATTTTGGATTTTGTGTTCAGCCTTGTATTGAAGACCTAAAGGAAACAAAGAAAAAATGGGATTGCCTCCATGGATAGCCGATTGGTATGCTCCTTTTGATTTTTCAAACATCCTGGGGTTTCCTCACAAGAACCCTAGTGTAGATACAAGGGCAATTCCAAGTTTCTATGGACGTGATGATTCAGCCATATTACAATCTCATCTTTCATTAAATTCAGTTTGAGCATTGGCCTTATTCATGAAGATGATATGATGAAATTTTTTGCAGTTACTCTCAAAGGGGATGCAAGGAGATGATTTGAAAGTCTTGGCAAAAAAAAAATCATCTTTTGCAGGGTTTATTGAAGCATTTTGCAGTCGATTTGGCCCCATGATTATGAGCAATGGATTCCCATTGTGGACAGATTCAAGTAAGTATATGATGCACTAAACCCTATGGAAGAAGCTCCCGGCCCTCCTCAGCCAGAGAGTAAAAATTACGAAACCTTGAAAGCAGATGGAGATTTTTACAAAATCAGTGGACATAACGGCATAATAAAGCCTGGAAGTTTTGTCTGGTTAGAAAATGAGTATGACAGGCATTCATGGTGATACTAGCTCAGATTCACAACAAAACAGTGATCAGTCCTTTAAGCTGCACTTTGATGACCTCCTTTTATTCAAGGCTGGTGATGATGGTAATGGGGACAGTTCTGTGTGTACGGTAGATTTGCTTTGGGAGGTGCAAACTGAGAGGGTTTTCCCCCTAGTTGCAAATACTTATCCTCAAGACAGAGGAACTTGTTATCTTGATGAAAGAGATAGTCATAACTGTCCAGATTTCCCTGAGATTGAGATCAGTCACAAGATTGGATTACAACGGTCTCCTGGAGGAATTTTTTTTCCCCTTGAATCTGTTGATGACAGAATTATTGAGTTGAGACACAAAAGCCATAGATCATATATTTTGCACTTCATTGGACCTCCGGTTTATGATGATTATGGTGAGATGGAGCACAGAGCTTTAGCTATTACCAGTTTGTTTCATGATCCGATGTCCCAATTTGCTAAAGTGAGATAAAGAAAGACTTCAGTGATAAAGTAAGGCTGTTAAGTAATGTTATTGAAGAGATATTATGACAGCGTTATGGCTGTAGCAAAAGATTGCTACAGCAGCAAAATATACCCCAAGAAATCAGCAAACAACTTGCCCAACAATTAGCCAATATCAAGTAGATTATCAATGACAACCTGTAAGCAAATTCTAGCGGTAGATTAGTGAGTAAATAGATTTTTAAAGATCAATTTGCTACAGCCCCAATGGCTGTAGCTTAAAGTTATAACAGCAGCAAGATGTACTTGGCTAAGCTAAATGCCCTAGTGGCTCAAGCAAGCTTGAAGCATGTAAAATTGATTCCACTTCAAACAATTTAAATATCTCGTAAAATCACGCATTCCAATGCAAGTAATTTATTTCTCCAATGAAATTTTCAGATTAGTGCTTTGTATCTCTTGGGTAAATGGAGTCTTGGATGTGAGAGTTAGATCCACAAGATCTCTAGGAGTGTAAGCCCTTTTACTCCCTAAAGCATGCAAAACCAACAAAGGTAAAGTCTAGGAGGGTGAGCCCTTTTACTCCTAGCAACCTTGTAAAAAAATGGCTTATCAACTAGCAAATAAGATGAACCTTGGTGGAGGGTGTATGCCCTTATACTCCTCCAAGGGTTTAAGACAAGAATATCAATGAAACTAGAAAAAAATACCAACAAAGTGCAAAATTTTCCTTACCAATTCCACAAAATAGCATGAACAAACCCTAGGTTACCAAGCAATATCCATCCAAAGCAAGAAATCAAGCCTCCAAGAGGTGCGCACCACCTTAACTCCACAATATACCAAGAGAAAACACCAAAATATAGTTGCACAAGAGAGATATAGTCCAAATTGCCCAAAGAGGGCGAAAATTTCAGCCAAGTAGTCTTTCTCACATGAGAGAGCTATGATAAGAATGAAATGAATTTGATCCTTGTTTATACAAAACCTCTCAAATTTGTTTGTCCACATTTAGTTAGGGTAGACCACAAAGTAAGGAGGTCGACCTCCTTTACTTTTCCCCTTTACAAGAAAAATTTTAATTTGCACATGAAGAAACCCTAAAAACATGACGTCATCTCGCTAAAGGGTGACGTTTTGGCACTTTAGTGAAGTCGTTGGGGTTGTAGGAGAAATTGCTAGGCCTCCAAAGGCCATGTGTCATCAAGCCAAGTTTCTCCTCCATAATGCAAGGGGTCCTCCCATCCAAAAGTGCCAAGTGTCCATCAACCACCACATGCCCTAGCCCCAAAACAAGACGTCAAGCCTAAAAAAGTGGCGTAAGAGCTCCCAAGCAATTCGTTCAGCTAGAAGAGGACTAGGTGTCATTATTCAAGGTGTCCTCTCTTGCCTCCAAAGTCAACGTCGATCATCCAGTTGGTCCCAAGGTGTGGTTCATGGCATTCAACTATGGGCTTCCTGCCCCAATGAAGGCCCAAGCTAGGCCTATTCCTCCAAAACGTCCATCAACAAGGTCCTGCAAAGATAGACAAGTGCGCCCTCCAAGGATCTCAAGTCAAAGCATCATGGCAAGTAAAATCACATTTGATACAAGAGCCACCTAAACATGTGCATCAAAACTACCTTATCAAATTAAACAAGTGCTTAAAGACCTTGTGCAATTTGCCAAGTTTAGGTATGGGAGAGTTGACAAGGTGGCCTACTAGGTGCATCATTCCTTGAGTCAAGGGGTGTTTCCTAGGTGGACCCTCTCTAAGTCATGTGGAGAAGATGAAGTGGATTGGGGGGTAAGACTTTTGGGCAGGGGGTTCATGACATACAAGGGTTCATATTGTCTCATTTATGGGTGCCTTTGTAGAGGGTGTGTTGCACCTTCATTTTTAATGCATCATTTTTCCAAGCCCATTTATTTGCCATTAATTAATTAGGGTCCAGAACGACTGGGTACTCCCAATGGGTAACATAAAACTTGGGGGGCAGTACCACAGTGTCACTTGAAGGGAGAGGTACACAGAGTGTCATAGGGGTAAAGAAAAGCGTGTAACGCACTTGTGTAGATCCCTCAACAAGTGGGACATTTTTATATGTGTATTTGTTTTTGCAGGTCTTTGATTTTTTAGGAAAAATGTTTCATTGTTCTCAAGACCTCTTTGGGCAAGCATCTGGAAAGTTATAGTTTTGTCTTTTATCTTTTGTCAGGTACATTCCCTCTAGGCCTTCAGCCCCTTCTTCCCATGAAATGAGGTACAATCTCTTCTTGGGTCAATACACCCGAAAATCCCAAAAGATAAGGAGATGAAAGGATGAAATGTGAAAAGTGACAAGTATGATCGGGAATGGCACGATGACTTGTCAAGGGCACCTCCCAGTAGCAAACCCATCCCCAAGGGTGACCACTTACTAGGGCACAATGTCAACCACCAAGGTGAAACAGGGAAAAGAGCATAATCATAATCAAAAGCAACTTTGAATGCAACATCTTCAAATGCCTCAAGTATTAAAGTGATACTTACCACAATACATGACTTGTACCTCATGGAGCTAGACCTATCGTCTTCCGGAAGCAAGCCGATGTGGTGAATGCCATCGTGACGAATCCAGGATGTGTGGTGGTGAACCGGGTCTCTGTTTGTGCATGTGGACGTTATCAGTCATCTATCTCTCGATATTCCATGTCTGCAACCTGAGGGCCTCGAGACATCATCTCCTTAGTTATCCCTAGAAATTGGGGATAACATCTAGCTCCTACTCAGGGGGACATGTATTGGTCGTAGAGTGCATGAGAACCTCAACATCTCCTGGTCAAACCTGTGCCTACACTGAAACATAAAACTGTGAAATCTAGGGTGGCTCACTCACCCTTTTCTCATATAATCAAAATCAAAATTTCAAAAATGACAACTAATCTAGAAAAGAAAATTTTGTACTTTTCATATAATATGATGAAAGAGAAACATGTAAATCAATAGTGCAAGTAGAGAAAAATGCAAATCAAAGATGAAATGCAACTAAACTACCATGAGCAATCAAGATGCAAATGCAAGAAATCAAGATGTCCTACCTCTTACCTGGGGCCTGGGCCCTGAAGAAGTCAAGTACCATCTGGGAAATAATGCTTGAGGAGGGATCCATTCACTGGTAATAGCATCCTTCTCCCCTCTGCTAGGGACAAATAGAAAGAGTCTAACCCAGATATTTCCTCTATCGTGTAGGGTCTCAAACTTTTGATGCATTCCAGGTTTTTCTCTTCTTTTGTCCCACATTAGGACCAAATCCCCCTTCTTGAAATATCTTTGCCTTGCTTTACGAGCAAAGGTTCCTTTTACTTTATCATGGTTCTTTTCCATTTGATCAAAATCCATTCTTCAAGTTTCCTACAACTCCATGAGTTGATCAATTTGCCACTGCAATGCTTCTTTATCCGTGGCTAAGTGTTGGGCTAATTGCAAGGCTAGAATTTGGAGGTTCATAGGCAGACATGCTTGTTATCCCCATTTCTCAGGGATAACTAAGGAGATGATGTCTCAAGGCCCTCAGGTTGCAGATATGGAGTACCTAGAGACAGCTTGACCAACAGTGTCCACTTGCATAGACAGAGACCCGCCTCGCTACCATAGTTCCAGGTTCATCATGAGGGTATCCACCACCACATCAACTGGCTTCCGGAAAACATTGGGTCTTTCTCCATGAGGTACAAACCAGGTATTATGGTGAGTGTCATTTTAAATATTTGAGGCATTTTAGTTTGTTGCATTTAAAACTGCTTTTGATTATGTAACGTCTACTTGGACATTATGCTCTTTGCCTTGTTTCACCTTGGTGGTTAACATTGCGCCCTAGTAAGTGGGTCACCCTTAGGGATAGGTTTGCTACTGGAAGGTCCTCTTGACGAGTCATCGTGCCATTCCCGACCATACTTGTCACTTTCCACACTTCATCCCCTCATCTCCTTACCTTTTGGGATTTTCGGGTGTATTGACCCAAGAAGGGATTGTCCCTCATTTCATGGGAAGAAGGGGCTGAAGGCACAGAGGCTTGTAGCTGAAAAAAGATAAAATCCAATCATGAAACTTCTGGATGCTCGCCCAGGGATCTCGAGGACAATGAAATGTCTCTCATAAGAAACTAATGGGACCCGTGAAAAATAACTAATACAAAATGCCAACTAAGGTGGAGCATGTGTGGGCATTGTTTTTCATGCTTAGGTAGAAGCCCCACACATGAATTCAACTTGGGGAAGCATGATGTGACCAAGGTAGAGTCAAGGTAGGCACTGTTTTTCATGCTTAGGTAGAATCCCCTCCTTGGCTTCAATTTGGAAACATCTTAAAGAGACAAAAGGCAATAAAAGGGCTTGGAAAAAGGTTGCATTGAAAACGAAGGTGCAACACACCCTCTATAAAGGCACCCATAAATGAGATACTATGATCCCTTGTATGTCATGAACCCCATGCCCAAGAGTCTTTCCCCCATCCATGTCACTCTGTCCACATGTCTTAGAGAGGGCCCCACTTGGGAAACACTCCTAAACTTGAGGTACGATTCATCCAATAGGTCGCTTTGTCAACACTTTCGTACCCAAACTTGGCAAATTGCATAGGGTCTTTAAGCACTTGTTTATTTTGATGAGGTGATTTGAATGTACATGCTTATATGGCTCTTTTATTGACTCGATGTACTTATCATGATGCATTTGACTTGAGATCCTTAGAGGGCATATTCATTGTCTTTGCAGGACCCAGTTGGTGGATAGATTTGGAAGAACAAGCCTAGCTTGGGCTTCCTTGGGGCTTGAAGCCCACAGATTGGATACCATGGCCCATGCACTAGACGATGATACTAGCTATTGGAGGCCTGAGGAGACACCTTGGAGGACTTAGCCCAGCCCTTTTATAGCCCAACAATTTGCTCTTGAGGATAAAACGCCACTTTTAAGGAGGTTGATGTCACCCTAGGGCTAGGGTTGTGGTGGTGGTGGTGGTGTTGCTTGACACTTGGCACGTGTTGATGGGAGAAGGCTTGGCTTGGAAGAGGAAGACCTAACGCATGAGAGGTAGGCCCTAGAAGGCCCAACAAATTCCTCTCTCCACTCCAACGATTTGCAAGAAGTGCCAAAACGTCACCCTTTAGAGGGATGACGTCACATTAGGGTTTCTTTATGTGCATTTTTAAAGTTAAATTTGAATTTTATAATGTAAAGGGGTAAAGTAAGGGTTTTTGACCCCTTAATTTGTGTTTTACCCTAAAAATAAGTGGACAAACTCTTTTTAAAGGATTAGTATAAATCTTTGTTAGCAACATCGCGATAATATCGCAATATTGGCGATATTATCGGCAAAACGATCAACGACGATATTATCGACAAAAATAGCGCGACATTTTACGCCCTCTGAAAATATCGCGATATTATCGTAAATAGAGTGATAATATTGCACAACAATCCAAAATATCTCAGGCAGGCAGACAAGGCCGGAAATAAAGCTCGATTTTGACTCTTTTTTTGTCATTTTGCAAGTGAAGTGTGGGGTTTGGAGAGAAAAGGAGAAAGAGGCGAGTTTGCCTTCAATCAAAGACGAGGAGGAGCGAGATTTTGAGCACTATAACATGTTTATTGTGAATTTGGGATTGATTTCTCTCAAATTGAAAAAAAAATGAATATTTTTGTATTTTTTTCGTTTTTACGACATTTTTCGATATTTACCGATATTTTCCCCGATATTGCCGATATTTTCATTTCCAGACCCTCGGCGATATTTTCCCGTTGCCGATGTTGGTAACACTGGTATAAATAGAGATCAAACTCTTGTCATTTTAAGATAACATTTTTTTTGGAGAAGAGACTCATTGGCTGAAATTTGCGCCCTACTTGGGAATTTTTACATATCTCTCTTGTCACTTGCTCTTGTAATGGTTTTACTTTGGCTATTGGATGGATGGATGATGCGCTATATCAAGTGGAGGACTATTTCTTTCTTTGTGGTGGATTTTCTTGGTTAAAAGAAGGTTTATCTTGTTAATGTTGGACTAGGTAAGGAATCTTTGTTGCCATTGCTTCTCTTCTTGGTTTCAAGGTTAATTTGCTTAAGATTTTGGGGAGTATAAGTGCATACAACCCCACTAATTCCATTATATTTGTCTTGAAATACTTTGTTGCATAAGAAATTTCTATGAGGAGTAAAAGGGTTTACACCCTCCTGGGGTTTTTCCTAGCTAGCTTAGCTTGCCTTGGGGAGTAAAAGGGCTTACACCCCCAAGGAAATAGCTCAACTAGATCTTTAATTTTTGATACTCCACAACCCAATAGGTAAAGGCATTAATCTCCTTGCATTGGAGAACCAAAATCATTGCATTGGGATACGTGAAAACACGAGATATTCTAATTGTCTAAGTTGGGAACTTTTGCTTGTGCTTAAGGCTTGTTTAGCCCACTAGGGCATCTCACTTCTGCAAGTATTTATTGTTATTGTAGTAACTTTAAGCTACAGCCATTGGAGCTGCAGCAAACTTCTCTTTACTTTAATCATAACTCACTTTTCAACCGTCAAAAGTTGCTAATAAACTACCCCTATAATCAAATAGCTTTTGGGCACTTTTTGGTTGGTTTACTTGCTTGTTTTGAGGGTTGAAATCTTTTGCTGTAGCAAATCATTGCTACAGCCACTTGGTTGTTACAAATATACTCTGAAAACTTCTTATAACAGCCCTCTAATACCACTAAAGTTTGTGCTAAAGTTTTGGGAATTTATCTACATGTTTTGTGCTTCATTTCTCAACCAATATTTGATGCTTTGAGTGGTTAAATCTGCAGTAGCTAGTTGTTTCCTTGCTGATATATATTCTTGTTTACTGCTGCAATTAGGGACAGCAAGCTTAACTTGCTTGTCCACTTAACTAACATGTTTTTTCTTGTGTCTTGGATAATAATTTGAAGAGTGTGACAAAAAAATTCCATATTTGAAACAAAACTCATCGAACACCATCGAACTGAAATCCTTGGCATTGTCTGTGGTTATCTTGGCAGGAACGCCAAATCTAGTGATAATCTTCTCTTCAAGGAATTTCATTACCACCTCTTATGTTGTTTTCTTTGTTGGGATGGCTTACCACCTCTTATGTTGTTTTCTTTGTTGGAACTCGCCAATGAAATCCAGTCCCCATTGTTGGAAGGGTGCCTCTACAACAACCAGTTTAAGAGGGAGGGCAGGGAGGCGTTGCTTTCTAGCAAAGAACTGACAAGGCTGACAGGATCTGACGTATCGATGTGTGTCGGAGAAAATAGTGGGACAATAATATCTTTCCCTCAATTTTATGGGCAGTAGTGCAGGTTGCTAAATGACCTCCATAATATCCTGAATGAAATTCTGCAACCAACTTGTCTACTTCTTCTTTATTTATACACATGAGGATTACCCCATCAGGGTTCCTCCATCCAAGACCATCCTGTGTCAAGCAATACTTCATGGCCTTGAGCCTTAAGGCTCTCCTCTTATGATTGACAAGATGATTAGGACAAGTAAGATTCTTGAAATAGTAAATAATGTATGAATACCATTCGTCATCCTCAATTTCACTTATGACAACATTGATCTATTCTTTTTCTCCCATCTCGCTAGCTTCCTGATTGCTTTTTGTCAACATTTTGGCTAAACCTTAGCCTTTGATTATCTTGGATGGTTTGATCTCCAAGTCGTACTCTTGTATTTGTGAAACCCATTTTCCCCTTGATCCAAGACAATCCTATTGTGATAAAACATCCTTTATGGAAGGGTACGGGACAAAATATTTAATCTTGCTATACCCTATGTAGGTTCTAAAATGGTTGAGGCACTTGACAAGAGTGTAGGCTTGCTTTTTTGTAATGGTGTAATTTAGCTCTGAGTCTCTAAGGGTTTTTCTCATGAAAGCGATCGACTGTTCATTCTTTTGCAGAACTCCTGCGATGGTGTCTTCTGAGGCGAAAGGGAAGATGATGAAATCCTTAGAAAAAATTGGACTGACTAAGACTGGCGCAATAGTTATTGCCTCTTTGACATGTTGGAAATCATTCTTGCCCTCGTCATCCCATTCGAAACAAGCATCCTTCTTTAACAAGGAATTGAGGGGCTTCACGATTTCAACAAAGTTTGGAATGAACCTCCTTATGAAGTTGATTTGTCCGAAGAAAGATTGCAAGGCTTTCTTGTCTTTAGGGAGAGGGATTTTCTTGATGGCTTCAATTCCGGAAGGATCTATCGAGATGTCATCTTTGGAAATGATCTGTCCTAATAACTTCCCTTTATCCACACCAAAAATTGATTTCTTTGGATTAAGAGAAATACCATATTCTCTACACCTTTGAAAAATCGTCCTTAAGTGTTGGATATGCTAATCTCTTTTCTTGGAGATAGCGGTTAGGTCATCATGGTAAATCTCTATGAGTTTCCCGATTAGATCCCTGAAATCCAAATCCATGGCACGTTGGAAAGTGGCTCCTATGTTAGTCAACCCAAAAGGCATTCTCAAATACTTGTAAGTTCCCCAAGGGGTAGTCAAAGCAGTTTTAAGCTGGTCATCCTCCTTTACGAGTACCTGGTTATATCCCAAAAATCCGTCAAGCATGGACATCATTTCTGCTCCGATGACCCTCTGCAAAAGGTACTCCATGTTTGGCAAAGGATAATTGCCTTTAAGTGAGGCCTATTTCAAGTTTCTGAAGTCAATGCATATCCTGATATCACTAGTCTTTTTTCGGACAATGACGGTATTGGAAATCCAAGACGAGTACTTGATGGGTTCGATTATCCCTGCCTCAACCATCTTTTGCAACTCCTTTTGGACTTGTGGTGCAAATTTCGGGTTCATTTCTCTAAACTTCTGCCTGAAGGGTTTTGTACCTTCTTTAAGGGGAATAGTGTGTTATATAATGTCTTCTCTGTAAGCCTTCAGATCTTCATACAACCAGGCAAAAACATCCTTAATTCTCTGATGAGAGCAATCAACTTCCCCCTCTCATCAGGAGTTTTCCCCTTCCCAAACTTGACCATTTTTGGGGATTCCTTGGTGGCGATATTGAACTCGATGACCTCATCTTCGATATTGCTTGACGCTTTCCCTTTATACATATCATTATGATCAAAAGGTCTCTCTAGGGGAACAATGCCATTGGGTAAGGGTCTTTAGGTATATCTATAATCTCAATATTTTCTCCCTCAACCAAAAGGTTTATCTGAGTTTCATAGAATTCACCCCTATTTTGAAGAAAATGAGAGATTTGGTCCTTACTATCAAAAACTTGCTAGTGTCCCAGGGTGTCAAGTAGTGAAGGCTTGAAGTTTACTTCTACTTTGTACAGATCGATCTCTTTGAAATGTTGTAAAGTGGAAGCGAATACCGCAAGGTTTTCTTCCAGGTGATTGTCTTCTCTAGGGATAGCTTCAATTGAAAAGTCATCAAACTTCTTTATGGAATCCCAAACAACATCTCCGTAGTGTTTCTCTTTTGGCTGCAAAAATCTTGTTAACCTGTGAGACAATCAAAAAAATCTTGTTAACCTGTGAGACAATCAAATTTGAAGCCCCTCTTACGCGTAATGATTTGATGTTCATATCAATGGCGAGGTTCAAACCCAAAACTAGGGCTTCAAACTCAGCTATGTTGTTAGTGCAATCGAACTCAAACCTGTATGAGAAAAGGGTAGCCTCTTTATCATGTGATAGTAGGACCACTCCGACACATGATCCTGAACTTGAGTGTGCACCATCAAAATCCAGTCCCCAACATCCATCCCTCTTCTCTTCATCCAGAAAAAGAGAGTTTGTCAGAATGAAAGTGTTGTCGATTCCCTCGTTGATAACTTGATGAGAAGAGTCAATACATTTGGTGAGTTCTATGGTAGTCTCCTCTTGAGTCTCATCTTCTACGATGGGCTCTTCTGACTCACTTTCAATGGTATGAGATTTTTCCTGTTCATTGGGCCGGGTTAGAATCTTTTGAATATGCTGCAGCAAATTCTTTTCTTCTTTGTTTGCTTCCATGGCCTCCTCAATTCTCAACCTTTCTTCCATAGAGGGAGCCCTTTTTTCAAATTCATTATTTGAGCAACAGTTCTCCTGGCAGCTCCCCTTCTCTCCTTATCGAAGTAACCCTTGGTGGCATGGTGGGGGGGGTTGGGAGGTGGAGTAGTGAAATTGGTGAGCAACTTAACTTGTGTGACTTCTTTGGGACAGTCCTCAACTTGATGGAACGAGGAAGCCAAGTTCTCCTCAATTTCACATGCACTTTCTTGGGCTTCAATCAAGGTAGAAGGGCGATTTTTCTCTATTAGGAAACCACAAGGGTCTTTTATGGTCAACATGTAAGTCTTGAGGATACTGTGTTGAATAGGCTCGAAATCTTGGGGAAAACTCTTCACAAGGGTGTTGAATCAATCATTAAAATCACCTATACCTTCCCCTGGCTCCCTCTTGCAATGATAGAATTTATCGTAAAGGGATATGCAATCTTTCCTTTTAGTAAATCTCTTAAGGAAAAACTCTTGAAAGGCATCCCAGTTAATGATTGTCCATGTTGAGATGTCATACCATTCTTGGGCCTTCCCGTCGAGGGAGTAGGAGAAAAGCCTCATCCGAACATCCTCGTACTGGTCATAAGGTTCAAGGGCTCTGAGAAAGGCATCTAGGTGGCGCTCATCCAGAATCGAGTCTTCTCCTGAAAAAGTTGGAAACCATTCTTTGAAACCTTTTGGGATTTGGTGGGGTGATCCATGGATACTTGTCATATCCAGGGGCTCGTAAGTTCATTATTCATCCCCTCTTTTCTTCCTGGTTGATGTGCATCTAGACCGTGCTAATATTCAACTACTTATGCTTGACCAAGCAAACTATTCTCTGTAGCATATTTATATGTTGTTTCTGCATCATATATAAGTAGCCGAAGTCAATTGGGTTTATCTCGGGTGGTTGGGAGGAATAAATGTTATACTCCCCACCTAGGTTCAATTCCCACAAGTGACATGTTGAGATCTTAATGAGTATATCATTGTATGGCTTTGAGCCTTGTTGTTGACTCGCCTTGTGCCCTAAAGAATCTAGGGTTTACCCTGGGTACCATCCTTGAAATGAAGGGAAGTACTCGGGGGTTTTCATTGGGCTTTGTAACCTGGAAAAAAAAATAAGTAGCCCAAGGGATCGTTGGCTCAACCGGATTGTTGTCAATGTTGTTGGGTATTTGGCTAGTTCCATGTCAGTAGGTGCCCAATTCAAATTCTCCCAGGTTAAGCGCACTGGTCTACACACACACACATAAAAGTAGCCCAAGGGATTGTTGGCTCAACCGAGTTGTTGCCTATGTTGTCCATATCAGCAGGTGCCCAATTCAAATCCTCCTGGCACTAGACTACACATAGGTCACAGACTCAAATCCTCTTGGGTTAGGTCCACCGATCTAAGAAGGTTTCCTTGGAAAAAAATACAATAAGCAAAAAAATGTGTATTCTGTTTGTAAATAAAAGAGGTGCTGCGATAAGGTTTCTGCATGCATTTAAGTTTTTCTTAGTTGTACTTTCTGCTCTTGCTATCCATGCTCTTGGACTTTGTTCAGGAGAATTTTCTGCAATTTCGTTACTCAGCAGGCAGCTGAAAATATTTATTTCAGCTAACATACACCATTCCATAAAGACTTCTTAAAACGGGTGACATGGTTTAGTCTAAACATGGGTAGAAATGGCTTGGACATGGCAAGTGCATATCCAAAAAAGAAAAAGATATGTATTACGTTAGATAAATTATAATTTCACAGATCAAAATACAGGGTCTCTTCCAAAACAATCCTATGGTACTTGGAAATGCTAGAAAGAGAAACAGTCAGACATCTTACTGAAATGATTATCTGCTGGCCCTAACTATATAGAAATAGGGTCAAACACAACACCTGCCTGGAGGATTCATTATCTGCAGTAACTTTATAAAATAATCTTTGAAAATTTTTCCAGTAACTATCAACCACTGAAAAGTTTGATGAACCGCCGACAAGGCATTGGTTCACTGGTGAGGTAAGCGGAGTTTGTGATCTGTCCTTTCCACATGACATGAGGGATGAGTTTTGGTGCATGTCTCAGGATGAAAAGGTACCCCTTAAACCAAGCGCCTAAGCATAAGGAAGACTGCTCTTTGTAATGCAGCTCCATGGGACATGTTTCTCAAAGCAATTTCAAAAGAAAGTTTGATAAACTGGGAAAACTATAGCAAACATCCTAGACTATAGGCCCTCAATACAAAACAATTAACCAGGATATTAGCAAGGCCTACTAGTCAACAGTACATACATAGAACACATAAAAGCATAGAACAGGCCCTCGCTTCGAAGTACGTAGAACACATAGAAGCACAGCTTCATCCGATAAGATAACTTGGAGAGTGCCTTGAGTTACCAGAACGGCCATAAATGAAATTGTAATGTGATGATTGAAAATTCATAATAACAGGCGCACAGACATCCCAATCCACGGTGATAACAAGGGTGCCTAATAAGCACCAAGCCCCGCGTTCAAAATCAAAATAAAACTCGATTCTAATTTCTATTTCATCTAATCTCACTTTATCTTCAATCCCAAATAGCCATGAGTAGCCATGAGTAGAGTTTAATTACATATAACATTATACCTTGCATAATACAGCCATGAAGGGAAACCTACTATAAAACCCTTGGATTTCACCAATGCAACAAAGGCTAAAAAGATCAAATTACCCGAGCAAAGTTCAATGAAAACATATGTATGGAAAACCAAAAGCATATCAAATATTTGAATGACCAGGACAGCCAGAATATAGTTAATAACATCGCAAAAAGAATAGTTCAAAATTAACTTATAGAACATAAAAAATAATAATTGTACCTAGAGAAAAGATCTGTGTAGTGCCCAGCAGGGTTGGGGTGATCCATCAATTCTTAGTTTATGTAACTATGCATTGAATAAAGATGATTCACGGATCCATTGAATATGAAAATTAGCACAAACTTATGGGTGATTGCACGAAGTAACTTATGGGTGAGTGCACGAAAACTTGGACTCTGATATGAAACCCCCACCATGCATCACACAAATAGGTAACATCAGATATTGGACCTCCAAATATGCAACTTCAAACTTCACTACCTAGTCTAATGTACATATCAAACCCAGGTTTAGATAAGCCTGTGATAGTATTATTATTCTTTAAATAAATGAAGTTGCATTGAGACTCTTACTTGATTACAGACCACACCCGAATCTCCATATACCATAATGTGGGCAACATTTCGTCGCCGTGCATCTTCAAGACCCCTTATGAACGCAATGTAAAATGCCTCAGTGCGAGTGTAATTCTCGCTTACGAAGGTGCCCTTCTGAACAACTTCATTGTCCCTTGAGTCCTTCAACACCCAACCAATGGCAGCATAGCCTGGATTTCCTTCTACAACTGCAGAGAAGTAGAGAGTCCATGGATGCCTTGAGGTGCCGAGTGCCATTTTATTCAATATCAGTCTTCTCTGCTACTCGTCCAGCTGCTCTGCTTCTCTGTAGAAGCCTGGACTGTATTCATAAACACAAGCCAATCCTAATTTTCTTTTTATGTTGATGGATGTTGAGGCCGTGTCGCTTCCACTACGTATTGAGTTACATGTACGTGCAATATTTAGGAAGAGCAAAAAACTGGGGTGCAGGGTGGTGGCTATCATAATCCTAGGTAGTGTCGTTCAGAGATTTAGGAAGAGAAAAAACACGGGTATTAATGTGAACCCCACCGGAACACAAAATTATCCACGACATTAATATTCTATTGCTTAAGAGATGGAGTGAAATCAAAATAGGTTTGGGATAAATTTTCACATATTTTATAACTTATGATGATAAGTTTAGTTAGACTTAAATTTCAATTAGATTTGGTTTAAGTCGTTGTGGGATTAACTACGATCTTTTTCAAGTTTTATTCTCATAAATAATATATTGAAAATTGAATTTATAGTGAATATATTATTATAACATTTTTATAATACATTGAAATTATAATAATATATTGTTATAACGTTGAATATATTACTATAAATTTAATATATCAGTTTTGTATATTTCTAATGATAAGTGAAGTGTCCATCCAAAATATTGAAAGTTTTGTATATTTTTAATGATGAGTGAAGTGTTCACCCAAAATATTGATTGAGATAGAATATTATCTAAAAGAAAAATCTTCTATAATATATAGAATTTATAATAAATATATTATTATTATATTGAACTTATAAAAAATATATTTTTATAATATTGAATATATTATTATAACAATGTTATAACATATTGAATTTATAATGAATATATTATTATAACAATGTTTTTTTTGGTAATTCAGTATAAGATTTTATATTGTGTCCTCAAAAACATCATACAAACATATGGTCATTGGTCTGTTAAAATGGAAACCAGACCAGCGGTATACAATCATTGTTTTTTCATGTTTATTCAAAATTAAGAGTCTTTTGAGCCGGCTACAACTTTGATAACTATACTATTGTTATAGAAACTAGACATATTCCAACCTTCCATATTGAAAAAACCTGCATATAAACTACTAGAGAGAAAAAAAGGGACCAAACTGACTTATACACCTACACTGTAGGTATGAGTTGACTAAATTGTTCTTCAAATTTAAACTAGAGAACCTAGGATCGTTCCGCTCCTCCAACTTATCCTTTGCTTTCTTCCTTGGGAGACGCCACCCAGACCTTTCGAATCTGATCTTGTGAACCATGGTCGTCCGCAGGCGTAATGTCCATGTGGTGGACATACCGTAGGTGCAGGCTGAACTGAGTTGTCATTCTCTCTTGCTTTCTCTGTTGGATTTTTTTGATATCTACCGGCAGCTTCACTATGGTCTCCAACCCACTAACGCGACGTTGGATATCTTCCACCAAGGACTTCAACTCCCGCTGGTCCTCCATACGAGTTTCCTCGATGTATGCCTTCACCTTTCCTATCAACATCTTTGTATGCCAAGCCATCTTGAGAGTTTTATGATAGAGAGTCTCCCGAATGCAAGTTGTCCCCGTATCTATAATCCAGTCCACCTCCTGAGCAACTTTGTTTTTTTATTTTCTCTCTCGTTCTACCTTAAGCTCCTCTTCCCATTTTTCCACTTCTTCTTTTCCTTTCTATGTTATTGTGGATTGATACATCCTAGCAACATCCCTTGTTGCATTCTCAATCCTTGTATTTTTTTGGGAACTCTCTGGTTGGGATTCACCGAGCGGACTTCTCTTCCTGTTGGTATATTTCATGCACGTCATCTTGCTATCCTCTCCTCTCTCTAAACCTATGGTGCACGCTTGGCTTGAGACACTAATTTGCCTCGTGCTCCTATCCTCTGCATTACCTTTAAACTCATCAAAAGATATATGTGAGGTGTGGATAACCATAACGAAAACCTAAATATAACAGCCTCTAATATGATTGCTTATATCTCTTAATGATCCTCCCTTTGTATGATCTATACGGGCGAAATGAATACCAGGCGTAGCTCCTCGTGCCATTACCCTTCCTTTGGTACTTCACCTATCACTTCCCCTATTGCGAGCAAGGTGTCTAGTCCTTTTAGGTATGACCCGATCCTTTCAGGAAGTGCTCTACTAAGAGTCGTCCCCCAAATTTGCTCCCCTCTTCTGCTTATGATTGCCTTTGCCCTACCTGTGACTGCCTCCAAATCTACCTGCTTTAACCTTCCTTCTATCTTGTACCTCTACATGCCTTGTCATCCCCATCCTGTCAAATCATCGCATGAGGTATGAATGCCATGTGGATTGTTTCCCCTATCCCATCTGGGTCCCACTCCGAATTCACATGGCACTCATTTCCTTCTATGTGGTTGTCTTCTCGGTTACTGCCACTATGGTCTTGTGTTGTCAGGTGTTCGCAATCTGTTATGAGTTGTCCAACTGGAATCTGTGTCCAAGCCCCAACATTTTTCCTGCTTGGTTCACTCCCTCATTGGCTAGCCTATCTGCCAAAGCATTTGCAGACCTTCTCACCCACCTGAATTCAATTGAGAATAGAGTTTGTAGGTGCTTCTGTATTCTTTGAAGGATTTGAGCTAGGCGCCAGTGCTTTATTATCTTACCAATTTTGGTTCCACACTGTAATCTTCTCATCGTTCCTATAACCAAAGTTGATTCTCCCTCAACTGTGACATTGTCATGGCCTTCTCTTATCATAATTTCCAACCCCTGTTCCAATACAAAAAAAAATGTTGCATTATTTGTTGTGTTTCCAATGATGGTTGCATAAAAACGAACTATTGTCCCTCCATTGTCCCGGATCGCTCCTCCTGCACCAGCCTTCTCGAGATTTCCTTTTGACGCTTCGTCAAAATTCAGTTTTAGGAAACGTGCATGTGGCGAAGTCCAAGCTTTAGCTTCACTGTGCACTTGTGAGTCGCGATGAGCAAGTATGTTGAATCTCTGATCATTCAAAGGTAACATTTGCATAACTCGAATATCTTGGGATGAAGGGTTGTTTGTTGAAGAAAGGACATTCATGCTTAGAATCGTCTCCCTTAGTTGAGTTTTGATAGAATCTACCACCTTGGTGAAAGGGAGGGATTCATTGTTGAAGATTCTCCTATTTCTTTCCTTCCATATTGCCCAGATGACTAACCTCGGAGTTAATCCCCAACATAAGTTGACCATTTCATTTTCAGTGCAGTGTCCCCTCCAGTTCCCCAAAGTTTCTTGAATGTCATCTTTCACTCTATCAGTCTGACAGTACAAAATAGCTATCGAATCCCAAACCTTCGTTGTATAGGTACAGGCATCCAGTAGGTGGTTTGTTGTCTCCTCCTAAACTTCGCAAAGGTGGCATCTTGAGGGGCCATTCAGGCCTCTTCTTACTAGATTCTCCCACGTTAGAATTTTCTTATGAATGACCATCCATTTAAATATTTTTATCTTTGGTCGTTGCGGGAGACTCCATAATCGTTCCCACTGGAGTTCTGTGTTTCTCTAATCATGACACATTATATAGTATCGGGCTTCGTTCAGAGTGAATTCTCCTTCATTTTTCTTGCCCCATCGAAGTTGGTCCTCCTCATCAGAGAACATAATATTTATTTTCCATAGCTCCTCCTCTAAATCTTTAACCAGCAGGGAGTTTCGATATTTGTCTTGTGTTTGAATTGTGTCCCAAGTTCTCCATTTTGGGATGTTGTCCCTTTGTTTCCAATACTGAAAAACTTTTACTTTGCCTTGTCTGAGTAACACTTGTTTAATACCTTCTTTATCTTGGTTTTCCAATCGGGGTTCCTGCTGCCATGCGTCCTCCTAGAATCGAGCAGCTTGACCATTTCTAATTTCCCAAAAACTATGATCCTAAACCCACTTTTTATTTCTCCAAGCCAAATTCCAGATGGTTGAACCCTCCCCCACACCTGTGAAACGAATAAGGTCTTGAGGGATACTTTCGGGGGCACATTTTTCTTTCCACAGGTTTGCGCACAGGGCAGGACTATCTTTGACCCATCTCCACCAAAGCTTTGCTCCATAAGCGGCATTTGTTGTTTATGGGTCTTGCAAACCTAGACCACCTTTGCTTTTTGGACAACATAAGTTTTCCCAGGCAACAAGCGCCCATTTCTTCTTGTCCTCTGTGCCTCTACATAAGAATATCCTATGTATTGATTTGATTTTTTGTAACATTCCTGCTGGAGCTGGAAAAATTGACAGTAAATACATTGGAATTACTTGTAAAACTAACTTCGTGAGAACTAGTTGGCCTGCAAAGTTTAGAGCTCGGTAGGTCCATCTTTTAACTCTGTCTTTCAATTTGTTTATAATACTTTCCCATGTTGATTTCTTACCTACCTGATCTGTTAGAGGCACTCCCAAATACTTGGTAGGGAGGGTCTTCCTCTCAAAACCCAAGATGATGGATAGGTTCCTTTATACAATAATGTGTGTGTCAAAAAAGTGAATCATGGACTTGGAGTGATTTATTTCTATTCCGACAGCTTCTCCAAAGTCTACTAAGATTTCCTTGTAAGTTGTTGCCTCTTTGACGGTCAGAATTCCATGTAGCATTGTGTCATCAACAAATTGTTGATGAGTGGTTGTGGGGTTGTCTTCATACAGTTGAAGACCTTTTATAGTTCCTTCAGTGGTTGCAGCTTTGATAGATCTACTCAAACCTTCCATCATGAGTATGAATAGGAAAGGGGATAAGGGATCCCCTTGCCGAAGACCCCTAGATGGGAAGAAAGGTTTTGCAGGGGATCCATTAACCAGTATTGAGAAGCAAGTCATGGACACCATCATCATTACCCATTTTATCCAATGATTATCAAAGCCATAGGCTTCCATGGTTTTTTCCATATAATGACAACTTAGTTTATCATATGCTTTGGAAAAATATAGTTGTATTATCATGCATGTTTTTTTCCTACTTTTCAAGGAATGGATTATTTCATGAGCTTGAATAATGTTGTCTAAAATTTTCTTTCCTTCCACGAAGCCTGACTGTTCATTTGAGATCAAAATGGGTAGGAGGGGTTTTAGTCTGTTTGCAATGACCTTGGAGATTATCTTGTACACCACATTGCAGAGAGCTATCGGTCTAAATCGATCTGGAGTTATAGCTTCATTTTCTTTAGGGATCAAGGTGATGAAGGTTGAATTCAGATCTTTAAGAATAGAAGAAGAGAGTCTTGAATCATCCACTATAACATAGATATCTTGTTTTACCACATCCCAACAGGCTTTGAAGAAGTCCACTGTGAAGCCATCAGGTCCCGGCACCTTTCCATTTGTCATCTCTTGAACAACTTGGTCAACCTCCTCTAATGAGATTAGTTTTCTTAAATTTTGATTATGTTCCTATGTAACCAATCTAGAAATATGCCTCATAATTCTTTGTATAGCCTATGATCGATCTTTGTTGGTTTCTCTAGCTATGTCGTGAAAGTGGTGAACGAGAGCATTTTCAATTTCACGGTGAGATTCTCGATCTATACCTTCATGGTCTTGGATATTCAAGATTCTATTATGAGTCATGTCTGCTATTGTTGACTTGTGGAAGAACTTTGTGTTTTTCTCCCCTTCCTTTAACCACTGAACTCTAGATTTTTTTCTCCATAATATTTCCTCTTGCTTACATCTTTTCTCCCATTATTGATGAAGTTCGTTCTCCACTTTCCTCTCCTCATTGTAGCCTTCTTGAATGCATAATTCCTAAAGCTAGTCCATCTTTTCTTCTAGATCCTTTTTTTCTTGACCAATGTTCCCAAAGACTTCTTGATTCCATTGTTTTATTTTTTTCTTTACATGTTTCAATATGCCTTGAAGTCTAAACATTTTTGTCCCCTGTTCTTGGATGTCCTTTGTCCACCATAGATTGATATTCTCCTTGAAGGTTGGGTGCTCCGTCCAAAAACTCTCAAAACAGAATGGTCTATTTTTTGGGGTCCCTTGGAAGTTTGCCTCTAATAGAACTTTTCAATGATTCGAGCTCCCCCAAGGAAGGATGTTGCCTTCCATGTCAATACCTTGCATTAAAATAGATTCTGAGATTAAAAATCTATCTAATCTCGATGCTACATGGTTATGCAAGGATCTCTTATTATTCCAAGTAAAAATTCCACTACTAGTTTTGATATCTACAAGGTTTGTTTTTTATATAAAGGCTGAGAATACCTCAACATCTATAACCAATCTTCAAACTCCCCCTTTCTTCTCAACCATGGTTACAATTATGTTGAAATCTCCTACTAAAATAGAGTGAGAATTCATATTTTGGTCTCTGAGGTTGTCTAAGGTTGTCATCATTCTTTTCTTATCATCTAGAAGTTGGGGGTCATACACATTAGTGAACATGACCTTGTTTGGGGTCCCTATAACTTGCAAATCCACTGATAAATAATAACTTGTAGCTTCTGCTGAGATCGGGTCAATTTTTTTAGGGTTGCGCAAGGTGAGAATGCTCTGGACAGAATTTCAACTCTCAATACCTAAAAAATTGTAAGTATTCTGACTTTTCCTACTTATTTGTCTCAACTTCTATGTTGTACATTTAGTTTCCTCTATAAAACATATATCTAGTTTTTCCATTTTTAACTTATTTTTGAGAATTTTTTGTTTCCTAGGGTTGTTCAAGCCTCTTATATTCCAACTGATAATATTCATTTTAAACCAGGTGGAGGGGAGGTAGGGAACAATGTTTTGATCTTACCAAAGTTTATCAGAAGCTTTCCCAGTTCCTCTAGCGCAACATTGTTGGATTTTCTACCCTTCTTTCTCTTAGATTGCTTTGGAGACTAAGGTTGTTGGTTGTCCTCGGGTTTGATACCCATATTTCCTATCTCTCCATGCACGTGTTTGATTCCTATGGACTTTGCCTCCTCCCTCATTAGGAAGAGATATTGAATACGATCCAGTTGGTCCGAAGGGATGGTTTCCATACCTTGTTTTTTCCAATGGTCCAAAATATTATGAAGGTCAATCCGTTCCCTTTCCATGATGTCACGAAGATCTGGATCCTCCGTTCTGACCTCACTGGGTGTCATTTCAGAATCTCCATCCCCTTCCTGCATTGGGGTGTTTATGTCATGATTTTGATCTCATGTCGATCCTCTGTAATTCTTGGAGGTGTCCTGAGTTGGTTGATTCTCCATTGCCTTATTTGCCTCCTTCCTTCCGATATCCTTCTCCCCTTGCTTCTCTTGGCCCATGTCTCTGCCCTGACTTTGGTTCTCCGCCAGGCCTTGAAAGTTGTTCTTTGTTTCTGGAGTACTTGTTGGGGGGGGGGGTTTATTTTTTCGTCTATTTCCTTTACCTTTGCAATTTGGTCGAACAAAACCTTCTTCATCTTGGGCTTGTTTTTTTTTTCTTGCTCCATTTTTTTATTTAGCGGTCATTCCCTGAATAGATGCATGTGTTCGTGACATTTCTTGCATCTAAACGGGATTTGTTCATAATCAATATTTTGGATCCATTCCTCATCCTTAAATTCCTAGCATATTGCTTCGGGGAGTGCACCCGAGACATCCATCTCAATACAGATTCTTACAAATGAGGTGTATTTTCCTTTTAAGGTCGCATACGATGCCTTGACAAATTTTCCAAGATTATCCCCTATTGCCTCGAAGGTGGTAAGTAGCCAATAGTCTAAAGGTAGAGAACAAAGTCCGATCCAAATTGCCACACACTTGAAAGTCTCCTTTTCCAGGGAGAAATTTTCTTTCCAAGGTCGCATATACAGCCCGACTGAGGCATGAAAGTAGAGCCCTCCTTCAAAAACCTTGTCTCTATCCTCTAGATTCATGAAGACAGCTATGAAAAATCCTTTTGATCCTAGGTGTAGGTCCACCTCTCTGTATGTTTTCCAATGGTATTCGATCCAACTTCGTAGGAATTTTTTGGTTGTCCATAGGCCCGTAAACTTATAGATCAAGACGTGTGCCCTCATCTGATCTCTATATTCTTATCTATGCGGATCTTCTAGAACAACTTTTGGGATCATTTTTCATTTTTGTCTTGCATGCATTGTTCCTGCCCACACCCATTGGATGTGTTGGGTCTGTCATCTTGCTTTGGTTCTCATTATTCTCCTCTCCAACTTGTCCTCTTTTCTCGTGCCTATCCTCTCCGTGCGCCTCTGACACAGACCCAGATGCCCCTGTTTGTGGGGCCTTGAAACCCCCCCTACGCGGGCCTTTCCCTATGTCTACCACGACTTGCCAATAGGAAGGAACCCCGCTCCCTCCCCCTTTGGTAACCATGTTACTCGTTGAAAACCTTAAAACCTGCAAACATTGTGGTCACAATTCAGACCTGCACTCCCCATTATTGAAATATCTATTACAACAATGTTATTATTAGATATAATTTTTATTAACTTATAATAAAAAATGTTATTATTTGAAGAAGGAAATATATATATATATAACAAAAACTGGAGAAAAAATTGTTAATAAAAAAGTGTGGTCGAGGTCGTTGAGTACATAGGAAAGTGTTGGTAAAGAAGAAAATCTAACAACATATCATTGTTAATTACAATAAAAGAGTTTTTATTCCTATATTGCTTATCATGTTTTACTGTGTCCAAAAACTTTAGCATTCACATTACATAGTTTTGCGAAATTCTAACAAGCTATACTACTTTTCTTTTTTTATGAATTCTTCATCGGTTGGTGGCACCAGGGCCACTTTCATATCTAGAAATATCATTTTCGCACTATTCTATGGTCTATTGTGTTCCAATCCATTATAATTCTGGACTGAGGGCTCAAAAGATGACTCCCTCACATCCAATTTTGTCTGCATCGTCTCCCCCTATCTACGAAGGAACACCAATTCATCCTGGAGTTGTCCAATGAGAGCTATTTGTTGTTGCAACGTTTCCAGGGCAAAGGAGAGAGGCGGACTATGGGAGTCTACTTTGAGAGAAAGTCAGAGGGTGAAGGTAAAGTTATCATCCACTAGCTCCTCATCTTCAAGCGCCCGAGCTTGTTGAGGAGCTTTCCCGTGTGTCGTGATGAGAGACAAAATGCAAGGATCAAAATCTATAAAAGTCAAAGTCACAACCAGCATGCGACTGACCAAGCTTGCCAGAATATGCCTTTGAATCCAGGAGGCAGGAGAGAAGAGACAAATTTCAAAGCACACTTTGAATTTATAGACAAAGGTATTTGGCGACGACAATGATTTTAATAGGAGCACAACCGAAATAAAAAGGAAACCAGAAATATGTCCCAATTGTAATGCAGGGTGTCAATAAAGAGCAAAGGGATAGGAGCTCCTTCACCAAGTCACTGGGATACCGCCGCTGCAATCCACCACAGAGAATTACAAGATTTTCATATACAAGCTGAATTTAGATAGACTAACCCAATAGACAGACTTACTTTTACATTCCTTGTAATTTTACTATGCGCCTCAATTAAATCGCACCTCTCTGAGCTTTCCTCCAAACACTGAAACAACTATGGTGGAGAATTTGGGTCTCCACCTGACCACCAGGTGCCTAAATTTACATTTTCCTAGGGATATTAATTGAGATTCACTAAACAGACCAAGAGATGGAAATTTTGCCCGAGTGATAGAACTTTGGCTTTTGGCTTCTTAATACTAACCAGCAATGGCATTCTGCCATTCTTAATAGGACCTCGAAAGGAAGGGATGCATGAACTCGGGCTGTTGAAGAACTTCCCACGAACCAGAGGTCATGATGGGGTTATCATGGCCTGTACTTTATGGGTTTCCACACTTCCTTTCATGATTACAACCTTTTCATCTGTCATCAAATCCATTAACGCTTGAGTTGGCATGATGATTCGAAGTACATAATGTCGTGAAGTCCCACGAGGGTAAGAACTCATGGCTTGTTCACACATCTTCTTGGACGGGACTGGCGCCAAGCGTGACCTGCACATCCCCACGAGCTAGGAGACGATGGAAGTACTAGCTCTCCATTCTCATTTATAGTTATCCCCGCTTTGCATGAAAATTCCACGTGTCATCCTTTGTTCTTTGTGGGCCCAGCTAGCCTAATTTTGATTTGGGGTCTTTTCCATTAGGGAGGGGCTACGAATAGGACTCGCCCTTGGACTTCCAAGGACCCAGGGGCCATTATGATTGCCTAGTTAGCCATTTGGTCGGCTTCTCGATTGTTTCCTCTCAGTATATGATAGAAATTAGCTTTAATGGAGGATAAGAGTGTCTTTGTTCAGTCAATAATTCTCTGGAGCTTGGTGTCTTTAAATTGGTTCCGAGAACAAAAAATCGAATAATGTTTTTTGAATCAGCTACTATTGTGATATGCTTCAGTTGTTGTTCTTGTGCTAACAAAATCCCTCGATAAATTGCATAAGCTTCGACCATATTGTTGGTAGTCTCGCCCAAGTTCCAGGAGAAGTCTAAAAATCGATTTCCTCTAGGGCTATACAACACCCCTCCCACACCTGCCTCTCTTAGAAAAAGGAACTACATATTAATTGAGATGATAATTTACATTAAAACAATAAATTTAAGTTTATATTTTATTAATGAAATAAAAAAAAAATATGAATATGAAAAAGATGTATATAATTAATATATTTATTTATTTATTATATTTCTAAAAATTAAATTTAAATTTTATTAAGGAAATAAAACTATATAAAATATAATAATAATTTATTTAATTTGCTTATAATTTTAAAATTAGTTTTAAAAAATAATTTTTAAAATAGAAAATGTTATATTTCTCATGTTTTTATATTCTTTAAATTATATAATTGTATAAATTTTGAAAAGCTAAAGAGATACGAAGATGAAAATGATATGTCATGAATATTAAACTTCTACAAGAAATAATATGTTGAGCTAATTTGGCTATGTGCATGTGAAAAAGGTTAGTCTTCCAAGGTGGCTCAATAAGATCTTAATGCAATTGAACGCTAAGGCTACACAACTTGTTAAAATTAGGTGATTATGAATATTTTTTAATTAAATTAGGAAAAATTGTATTATAAAAGTTGTCCAAGTTTTTAAGTAAAATAAACTACTCCTTATATGCAAAAAAAAAAAAAATGGAGCTCGCAAATTTCTACAGTGAAAACATCCCAAAACCTCTTACAATTATATATTATGGAAAAAACACATAATATTTTAATTGCTTTAGAAAACATTAAAACTTAGCAGAAGACATGATGGTTGTTGGCTTCTTCCAATCCAATATTGGAAGGAAAAGAATCTTGATTTCCAGGATCCATATCATGTATCAGATGGTGAACTGTGTCTTCTTCCTTGAACTCCCCTTGAGAAGAATTTATTAACATCATGTGATTAGAAGCACATGATTGAGATCCTTTGCTTAAATTTACAACCATGTTTCTCAGCATATTGCATTATGCTTCCAAAGTGGCTACTTGTTATTTTTGTTGAACACGTGTACTCATGATTGAGGTGATTTAGGAGGTGCGTTGATGCTCGTTTACGTTGACCTTTGAGGTGACCAAGAAAAGGGAAGTCTTATTATATTGAAGATTCTTCATGCATTTGAAGAACTCTCGAATTTGTTGAGCTTCCATGTAGTCCATTGTTAGGGACCTAACCTCCCTAACCCCACATAGGTAGAATAATACATTTTCCATGTAATAAAGGTCAATATTAATAAGGCCTAGTAATAAGGAAGAACAAGTTAAATGTAAGAAGACCTAATAGAAGCTTTTGCTTCTAGAAGATCTTCCTCTAGATTGTTCTTCTGGTAGATAGATTTAGTATAAATAGGAGTCAAGGGCATGAAAATTTTTGTCTTGAGAATTATTGTAATAGAGCGTTGCTCTGCTGGAGGTTGCCCCCTCGAAGAGGCAAGTGAAACTTGTTTCCTATCATTAAAGGTATTATTTTGGTTTTGTGGTTTCCACTATTGTGTTGTTCTATTGTTATTCTCTGCAATATTTATGTTTTCAACTATTATAATAGATCTGGTACCTTACAAGTGGTATAAGAGCACTTTCCTTGGCAGAAAATTGTGGGTTATTTTTTTTCCAAGGTAGAGACGTATTCCAACGTCTTAAAGCTACAGAGATTTGTCATTCAACGTATAAATATGCAGTTGGGGAAGCATACACGTAGGAACTACAAGTGGTACTTAAGCGCACATTGTTGGCCACCCTTGTAACCCTTGTTGGTACCCCTTTGAGTGGTAGCGCATCAGACAACACATGTATACGGATCGACCTAGATATCATGAAGCCCTCCATAGATAAACAGATTGACCACCTGACTGCTATAGTGCCACCGGGAATAGCACAGGGAAGACACTCTCTAGTACCTGGGCAGTCGGGTAGTAAGACTGAGGGTACAATCTAGCCTCCTTAGTTAGTGCCCTAAGATATTGGGCCGAGTACTACTATTGTACCCCGCACATATATCAGAGAGATATAACACAGGGAAAACCCTTGTCTATAGAAAATCTAGATACCCTAACCCTTGGGATGGAAACAAAAACAGAACAGAAAAGATCTATTGCCACGCAACTTTACCCCCTACATTCTGGTTGCGAAATTACTACACATTTTTTCCTGTTAAGAATTTAGGCCTTTCAACATTGTAGTGTTCTTCAGATCAAAGTATAAGTATGGATCATGCATGCTCCATTATTTGATTCCTATCCCATTGAATTCCTCTCTCTGCCTTGATCCTTCATACCTATCATTTTTCAGCAATTGTTTTTTTCGTGGACCTAACCCCCTTATTTGGGACTTACCCCATTGGATTCCCCTCATCGCCTTGATCGTTGTGATACCCTTCATCCATAACCCCTTTTTTGTGTGGTCCCACCAGCTCCTTTTCGGTTTCCCCCTTCATCATGGCCCACACCCGTAGTCAAGACCATGAAGCCCACCTCAATACATTGTCCTATGATTTCGCATAGACTCATAAGGAAGTACGATAGCTCGGTGTCAGTATTACCACCATCAATAACAAAATGCATTCCACCATAGAAGCAAAAATGGAAACCTTGAAATAATACCTCTCTACCCATCTTAAATCCTTTGTTGGCCATATATGTGCCAAGTTGAATATCACTGGAGACCTTACCTCCTTCGACCCACCTTTGCACCCTGAAGGTGAAACTTTCTCCAATTCCCAGACTTTTCAGCCCCATCACTTTTGGTGTGACCTACGCCTTCTACGAGTGGATGTGAACAAATTTGATGGCTCGGATCCCACTGGCTAGGTAACTCAAATGGAACATTATTTCTCTTTGTATGACATTACAGATGAGTTGGCCAAACTTCGGTATGGTTTTCTTCATCTAGATCAAGGACATTGGTAATGGTGGCAATGGTGGCAATGGAGAAAAAAATCCCACCAAGGGTATGTGTCTTGGACACAATTTGTTGCAGAGATTTATGAACGCTTTGACATTGACACCCACCATTTAGGTCGTTTGACAAAGTTGAAACAATCTAGCACAGTGGAACTTCAAGGAAGATTTTATAACTGCTTTTGAGCGATTGGATTTCTGCACAGAGGGCATGTCTGATATTTTTTTTTGAGAATGCTTTATCAGTGACCTCAAGGATGAGATTTGTGCCCATGTCCTCATGGATCACCCCCAGAGTTGGGTGGAAGATACTGAAAGAGATAAGGAAGCACAACATGTTGTCTCTTCTCAAACCAGAAAACCCTCCTTTATTTCTCGCCCTAAACCAGTGACTCCCACTCCTCCTTCCACTCAACTAAAGATCCATAAATTGACCTGGGAAGAAATGGTTCAACGCCAACTTGAGGGCCTTTGTTATGATTGTGATGACAAATATATTCCTGGGCACAAGTGTAAGGAAAAAAGCCTTTTTATGGCCATCTCTGAGGATGTTTCTGAAGAAGAGGTTGAGGCTCCCCATGTGGCCGAGTCACCTGAACCCATTGACCTGACTCCACCCTCAGACCCCCCAGAAGTTGAACCAATCATTTCCTTGAATGCTCTCACTGGCTTCTCTGCTCCCCAAACCCTCAATATAATTGGTTACATTAATCATTGGAAGGTCATCATCCTTGTTGACAGTGGCAACACCCATAATTTTATTCATCCCTGCATTGCCCAAGAAACTAATTGTTATATCTAAGCAACCAACAACTTTCAAATCATGATTGTCAATGGCAAGTCGATGAAATGTGGGGGGCATTGTGAAAATGTGTCTCCAAATAGGTCAGTACCACATGAAATCTCATATGTTTGCTATCGACATGGGTGGTTGTGAAATTGTGTTGGGTGTCGAATGGTTAAGGACTCTAGGCCCCATTCTCATGGATTTTAAGGAATTAACCATGCAATTCAACCAGGAGGGCCAACAGTATAAGTTCTAAGGAAACACATCAAGTTCCCATGAGATCATCAGTTCCCATTGCATGGAAAATCTCCTCAAAAAATATCATTCCAGAATTATTGCACAACTCCATTCCATTCACGCCACTAAGACACCCTTTGTGCCTCCTAACCTCCAATCCATCCTCTCCAAACATCAAGGTGTTTTCCCACTCCCCGGGGAATTCCTCCTTCTCGTGGTGTTAATGATCATTTCATTCCCCTCGTCCCTGGAAACATTCCTCCCAATGTTCATCCCTATCATCATCTCTTTGCCCAGAAAAATGAAATTGAGAAAATTGTTCAAGAATTGCTCGTCGCAGGCGTTATATGTCCTAGTACTAGCCCATATTCTTCTCTTGCGTTCATGGTACTTAAGAAAGAAGGTACTTGGCACATGTGTCATGACTTTCACGCCCTCAACAAACTCACCATCAAAGACAAATTTCCCATTCTTATCATTGATGATCTCTTGGATGAATTGAGTGGTTCCCAGTTCTTTACTAAACTTGATCTTTGTTCTAGCTACCACTAGATACGTATGAAAGAAAAAGACATTCCAAAAACTGCATTTCGAACTCATGAGGGCCACTATGAGTTCTTGGTCATGCCCGTTGGCTTGTGTAATTCTCCCTCCACTTTCCAAAGCCTCGTGAATCATGTATTTCGTCCTTTTCTCCATCATTTTGTCTTAGTTTTTTGTGATGATATTCTCATCTATAGTAAAACCTAGACAACCCATCTTGCTCATGTGGATCGAGTTCTTCATCTACTCTCTCAGCACCAACTTTTCCTCAAATGATATAAATGCGATTTTGGAGCCTCGAAAGTCGAGTATTTGGGTCATATTGTTGGCAAGGCAGGTGTCAAGGTGGACCCTAAAAATATTGAAGCTATGCATGGTTGGCCTCGCCCTAAGACTCTCAAAATATTGTGTGGTTTTTTGTGTTTAACAGGATATTGTCACAAGTTTGTTAAGAATTATGGAAATATTGCGGCTCCTCTCACTGCTTTACTTAAAAAGAATTCTTTCACTTGGACTCCAACAGTTGATCATTCCTTTCAAGCCTTGAAGGCGGCTATGTGCACCACTCTTGTCTTGGCCCTTCTTGACTTCACAAAGACCTTTGTCTTAGAATGTGATGCTTCCGGGAGAGGAATTGGAGCAGTCCTTATGCAAGATGGTCAGCCTTTGGCCTTTACCAGCAAACAACTGTCAGAGCGACATTTGGGCCAATCAATCTATGAAAAGGAAATGTTGGCTATTCTGCATGCAATGGATCTCTAGCGCCCTTATCTATTGGGGAAACACTTACAAATTAAGATAGATCATCAGAGCCTCAAGTATTTTCCAGAGCAACAAAAATGGGTGACTAAGCTATTTGGATATGATTATGAGATCATTTACAAGAAAGGAAAAGACAATGTAGTTGTTGACACTCTTTCAAGAAAATATGAAGATGAAGGGTCCCTTTTTCCCCTCTCCTTCATTATACCAGATTGGCTCCAAGCTATTCGCGATTAATGGCTACAAGATCCCAAAATTTCACGTCTGATCCAACAATTGCAAGACAATTCTCCAGTTTCCCCAGGGTACTCTTGGCATAATGATGAGCTTCGCTACAAAGGTCATTTGTATTTAAGTAAATAGTCACAACTTAAATCCACGGTGCTTTCTGAAATTCATGCTACATCCATAGCTAGGAACTTAGGGTTTACCAAAACCTATGACAGGGTCAAACGTTCTTTTTTCTGGGATGGTATGAAACATGACATTCGCACTTTTGCGGCGGAATGTGACGTATGTCAACACAACAAGGGAGAAACAGTCAAAGCCACGGGCACACTACAATCGCTCCCGATTCCACCCACTATTTGGAGGGATGTCTCTATGGATTTCATTGTTGGTTTACCTAAATCAGGCAATAAGTCAGTCATCATGGTCGTAGTTGATCGTCTTTCCTAATATGATCATTTTTTTTGTTCAACACCCATTTACCGCCTCCATTGTGTCTCAACTTTTCATGGGCCATATCTTCAAGCTTCATGGCATGCCTCATTCTATTGTTTCTTACGAAGATCCCACTTTCATCAACAATTTTTGGCAAGAACTGTTCAGGCTATAAGGCACCTAATTGCATCTTAGCACCGCCTATCATCCCCAAACTGATGGTCAAACTGAAGTTGTCAACAAGTGTTTGGAAACATATTTGAGGTACAACACTTCTTACCATACAACTACTCACATGACTTCTTTTGAAGCAATCTATGGACAAAAGCTACCTTCAATTCTCTCATGCATGCCAGGCATCTCGAAGGTCTAGACGGTTGACCAATCTCTTACAGTTCGAGAGGTTTTTCTCTGTACCCTCAAAGAGAATTTGGTCATGGATCTGAATCACATGAAGCAACAAGCAGCTCAAGGTCGCTCAAAACGTCAATTTGTTGAAGGGGACCAATGGTTTCTTCGACTGCAACCTTATAAGAAGACTTCACTCAAGGCCGACAATTGTCAGAAACTGGTGCCAAAATTTTATGGTCCTTATACAGTTCTCAATCACGTGGGATAGGTGGCCTATCAGTTAGATTTGCCCAATCATTCTAAACTCCGTCTTGTTTTTCATGTTTCTTTCTTAAAGAAGGTGATTGAAACTAATTTCCAAACTCAAACCATTATTCCCGAGTTGGATGAAGAAGGCTCCATCTGGTTGCAGCCACAAGCAGTCTTGGACCTGTGTGAGTGTCTTCTCTGTCAACGCACCATCAAGGAAGTGTTAGTACAGTGGATAGATACAACTCCAGCATATGCCACATGGGAGCCAACTACCATTCTGCAACATTTTTCTCATCTCAAGCCTTGAGGACAAGGTTGCTTTTGAAGGGGGAGGGCATGTTAGGGACCTAACCTCCCTAACCCCTCATGTAGGTAGAATATTACATTTTCCATGTAATAAAGTCCAATATTAATAAGGCCTAGTAATAAGGAAGAATAAGTCAAATGTAAGAAGACCTAATAGAAGCTTTCGCTTCTAAAAGATCTTCCTCTAGAATGTTCTTTCGGTAGATAGATTTAGTATAAATAGGATTCAACGACATGAGAAGTTTTGTCTTGAGAATTATTGTAATAGAGATCTCTATTGTAGGTTTCCCCCTTGAAGAGGCAAGTGAACATTGTTTCCTATCAATAAAGGTATTATTTTGGTGTTGCGGTTTCCTCTATTGTGTTGTTCCACTGTTATTCTCTGCAATAATTATGTTTTCAGCTATTATAATAGATCTGGTACCTTACATCCATGGAGGCAACACACAAACAAAATCACCAATCAAGAACTAATTTCCTCCCAAGATATCCCTATATCAATGAAACAAGAACCCTGTTGTTCCACAAACTACACAACACTGCCAGAATGCCACAAATTTCAATATTTTTGAGGCTTGATAAACCGGTTGAGCCAAAGCATTATAGAGCCAAGAGACCATACCCCTAAGAAAAAAGTACCCAAGACACTGAAATACCACTTCTTATTGAGACTAAAGTCCACAGAACCAAGGTGATGAGTGTTAGAAAAACAGGACTGCGGAGCAATAAAATAAAACAAAT
>ML799015.1:322029-335376 GCA_009831015.1 Picea engelmannii | reverse complement strand
AACGCTAAGCTACCTCAGATGCGAGCTACAAATTATCGAAATGAACTAAAGCTAAAGCAACACAAACTAAATTTATTGCAAATGAAACAGCGGCTTGTGCCGGTTTGGCGGGCCCAACCAAACAACACAAACGCTGTGGAAAATGACCAGAGCCGACTAAATCATACGATGCAGATACAGTGTAACTCTACTCTCCATTACTCATTAAAACAGTCTTCAGATCACATGACAGTCAACATATACGCAACAACAAATTGTATTCCAGACATAAGTTCATGGCATAGTTCGATAACAATAGCAAACATCAACAGGAATCGTAACAGTAGTGGTAGTCGTAACCCATTCTCAGCAGTGAACACGGGTTTATATAACAGTCTTATTGTTTGTAACAGTCTAGACAAAGAAAACATAAAACAATGGATCCCTGATCCGAGAATAACCTTGCAATCAAACTGAAAACGTATTTCACAACTTCGTGACACGTAGTGTCATGAAGTGTGAACGTTGAAGAGTAATCGATCCAATTTCATCATTAGGCCTTTGAGCACTTCTGTGGCAACGACTCCAGCTATCCTGCGAATCTTCTATTTCTCATTTGAACCATAACGCACACCATGGTGCATCGATCTCGAACGGCTCCACTGGTACTTCCACGGTGCGAGTTGGTACCTGGTACCGACATCCTGTTCCAAGAATAGCAATGGTACCTAACCCGAGTGATATTAGTCCAATTATCAATTTAAAGTATTAAAATGCATAATAATAGCTTGAAATTCAAAGATACCTTAGGTGACCCCTTTGAATGGTAAAGGGATGTGGATTATATCAAAATGAGGTCAAAAAGGGTGGTACTGGCATATAATTGGAGGTCTGTGGTATATAGTATAGGCAAAGAACATGGTCAAAACTGGGGACCAACAGCTGTTGCTACACTCTCTTTCTCTCTTCATTTATTGCTATCCATACTATATATAAGCTGAGAAGAAGGAGACACCTTAAGCCTAAGTTTATCTACACTTTGGGTTGATTTTTCTAGGGTTTGATGATAGAGCCTTGCTGTAGCAACACTCTGCTTCATCAAACCTTCTTGTCTTGGTTTTATGCTTCATCTTCAGCTAGTCGTGATTGCCACCGAGTTAAGGAAGGAGGAGAGAGCACCGAGACCTAGTTCACCTACACCAAGGTGAGCCTCTCTCCCCTAGGGTTTTGACTTTGAGGCCTTGCCTTAGCAACACATCAAAGCTTCTCCCTCTATTCCTTAACTGTTTTTACCCTTGTCTCCTTTAGCTCTTGTTTCCTTCATTATTTGACTCCATTAACCCTAAGGCATTGTTCCTAAAATACCTCATGCGTTGAAGTGAACCTGATAAAAAATACTCTCAATACTTTGAATCAAACCCTAACTTCACTAACCCTAGCTTATAAACTAACCGTATTGACTAAGTGTTGTCGTCATCTCTTGATATTAACACTTTTGTGCAACTAAACGTTTTTTCTTTATAAGAAATTGAATGGTGTTGAAGGCATTAACTGAATGAAATGTTGATTTATTGCATTGAATGCCACATTATTTCAGCGTTTATTGAAGAAGTGATATTATCTTCATATCTATTTTATAAACATTGACTTCATCAATATTTATTGTCAAATTGCTTATATGTTTATCATATAGTCACTGATTTATATGAAGTACTAACCCATTTGAGCTAGCTTGCACATATCAGTTTGTTGTTGCTTTGTCTCAGGCAAGTATATCTCTTTGGGGGGTTTTACATTATTATTGGCCTTTGTCTGGACTATCTTATTGGTGGTGACTTGTGAGGGGGAAATAACTACTTTATCCTGTAATCCTTTTCCTTCTCAAAACCCCAGGTCACCAGGGACATCTCCCCTAGGCCTTACCACCCTAAAGAGAAAGAATCATCCCATTGTGGTGACATTGGGTGGGATTGGTTCCTGTTATGCCAGTTTGACCTTCAAAACTCAAGCCTTTTATCCTTGCTTCAAACTGTGTGATAACATTTTGGCACCATTGTTGGGGAACTCTAAGTCATTTCTCCTCAAGACGACACTTTTGGTAAGCCTTGCCTCTATATTTTTCATCTTACAAGCTTACCTGGCGACTCCACTTTGGGTGTTTTCCCTTATCTTTTGATAGTTTCAAGAAAACTATCTGGCAGCTCCACTGACAACGAAGCCAACTATGAATTCAAAATGGGACCTGAGAAACTACAAGCCTTTGGACATGAGTAACATCCCGGGATATCCTCAACAAATGCCCCTTGAATATAGAAATTTGCTTCCTGGATTCACTTGTGGTGATAGAGAGAGAGCTGACTATCACATGAGAAACTTCTGGAATTTCTTCCTATCCTACCCTGTCGATGATTATGCTAAAGACGTGGTCATGAAATTTTTTTGTGCCACTCTTTATTTCAATGCTAAAGAATGGTACGATAACCTCCCCGATGCCAGCATCACGACTATGGAGCAATTTGAGGAAACCTTTATTGAGAGATGGGGTATCCAGCTGGAAGACATCCCAGTACTTTTAGAAGAACTCGAGCATATAAAGCAAGTTGAGGATGAAACTGTCAGAGAATTCCAGGATAGATTTGAGAACATGCTATATCAAATTCATGAAAGACATCATCCCGAGGAGAGATACCTTGTCGATCTCTTTACTCATGCACTTTTGGGATATCTGAGTCTTCCCCTTGATAAGAGAGACCCAAGAATGCTCGATGAATCCTACAACATGGCTGCAAGGATTGAGGATAACATCTCCTTGTCTGAGATAAGATGCCTCTTTACCTCAGGTAATCTCAATAGGGAGAGTTTGTTTTCCCTTGAGAACTTCATTGTTGATTTCCAAGAAGAAGGGGAACAAACCACAAATCAACAAGGGATTTTTGAAGACACAATTGAGGAGCCGAAACCCAATGATGAAGTATCAACATGCCCTCTTCCTCTTAATGAAGCGACCCGTAAGCCTTCTCCACCTGCACAGCAACAAGATGATAAGGTTAGTTCTTTTCCTTTTCAGGATTTTGATGATACCTTCTTTCATGATTCAGAGAGTGATGGAGAAATGGAATCCCCGAATGAAGAGAATCTTCCTTGTTGTACAACCAAAGATGAAGGGGAAACTCATGAGGATAAAAAAATAATGCATGTTAAATATACCCAAGTCCTAGAAGCTCCTGCACAAGAAGAAAAAGTGAGTTACCCTCCTCTCCAAGATTTCGATGATTGTCTACTTTATGATTTGGGAAAAGAGGAGAAAATGGGTGCACTTTTGAATGTTTTGAACCCTCCATTTTATGATACTGACACTGACTTAGTTGATATTGATGAGTTCATACATGTTAGGAGACATATATGGGATGCAGTTGGTTATGATATGGATCCCATCTATGACATAAATAGATCTCCAAGTGTTTCCTTTGCAATTATCACAACAAGCTCTTGACCAGTGGCAACAAGGAGATGATATTTTTACCGATGATCCCCAAACACCCAAGGTTGACCAAGTACCATATTTTCCTGATGATTTTCGATCTTACCTTGAGGGATTTGATGATTACTCCTCCGAGCACTTAGATATACACTATGAAAATGACTATCAACCACCACTGTTCTCGGGTTTTGATAGGAGTAAGAACATTGTTTGCCTAAAGAAGGATTCTCACGACCTTTTTCCCTAGCCACCTATTATTACCTTACCTTGTTGTATCATTAAAGTTGTAGTTGGGAATTATATATTTTATATTGAGTTTCTTCTGAAGAGAACCCGAGAATCCAAGGGTTGGTTGAAAACTACAGATTTGAGTCCATCATCTCAGTTTTTTAAATTTCCCTTGAGAGTTTTCCAGTCATCTGCTAGATATTTGTTGATCCCTTCCTGAGATTCAGAGTGTGAAGACATTCTAGGTAGCCAGTTTGTCGATCCTTTGAGTCAGTGTTCTGAACCTTGGAATTTTCATGACCCCTTCTTGAAGTGGATTGAGTACTTTCCTCAAATACTGACTTGGCACAAGTTTATCCCTCCCACCCACCTCCATGAGTTAGAGTTTTTGATTTCCGATGATATGATATATGTTCTAACCCATGTCATTTTTGTGCTTGATTTATCACTATTTTGGTCTAAGATGAAGCACAAAGGTAGGTATTGTGGGACATTGTTGGATTGGTTTCATTGGTTGTTTGACTACACCCAACATCCATCCAAAAGGTAAGTACAGGTAAGTGGTTTGATTTATATTCACATTATTGATTGCTTTATTTCAATTTACATTACATGTATGCTGGGGTGGCATTACCACCCCAATTTTGTTACTGATGCTTCTATTGAGATTGAATAGGTCAATAGTTTATGCCAAAGATGCTGAGGCTCTCATGTGCTCTACGGTGAGCACATGTCCCCGAGTTGGAGCCAGATGTTATCCCCCACTTTCAGGGATAACTAGGAGATAATGTCTCGAGGCCCACAGGTCCTAGACATGGAGTACCACGAGAAGGATTGAATTTAGCATGGCCCTGGAGGACCCACCTTTTCTTTCTTCCAACATATTTATCTTTTTAGCAACAACAACATCCATCACCATCAGCTTGGTCTTGTGTCAGAGAAGGTTCTTTCTCCATGAGGTAATTAGTCTGGGTATCATGGTATGTGTCACTTTGATCATCAAAACCATTGAATGTATGCATCTGATTTTTATTTTTAACATCTGCTTGGATCTTACACTTTCCCACTTGACCATGTTTGGGGGGATTGATAGGTTTCCTTAGCAAGCCTGTATCTTTAGGTTTTGGTTTGTCATTGGGGGGATTTTTTAAAAGCCATCGTCCACTCCCATCATAGCACCACTGTTTCATCTTGTTTCCCTCTCACTTATCTCATTCCACTTGTCCAGGCACTGGGTTGACCTATTTTTAGGACTGCACCTTATCTTGTGGGAAGAAGGGGCTAAAGGCCCAGAAGGTAAAAGCAAGCTGGTAAAATACAAAAGCCTAAAAAATAAAACCTCGAGATGCTTCACCTAGGGATCCCTGAGAAAGCAATAAAAGGATTCTCAGCAAGAAACAAGGGGGACTCGGAAAAATAATAAAACAAGACCTAACCAGAGGATAAGGGGTCTCATCACGATCCATCCTACTAGGTCCATGGGTACCTAGCAGTATGAAATCTCCACTAGCTGGTTACCACACCAGGGCAATGACTCTTGGTTGCATGGCCAAGGGAAAGGGGGTCTCATCACGAGCCAACCTTCTCATTTCTGTGAAAGTACTTGTGGGTAACGCTGCCACCACTGGTCACCATGCCATGGCAGTGTCCCCTGATTAGCTCTTGAACAAAAAAGAAAAAGCAATAAACAATAAAAGAATGAAAAAAATAAGAATAAAAGGCAAGAATGGGCTTGGAAAGAATGCATCCAGGACAGGTACAACTCACCTTTTAACAAAGGCACCCACAGGTAACATTTCTTGCATCCTTTGCCCTCATTGCACCTATATGCTTGGAATTCCCTTGACCACATAACCCACTTACATGGCTTGGATGAGGTATCCTCCAAGAACTTTCCTTTTCCAGTAGACACTATCCCAATAGGACGCCTTGTCCTTTTCTCTAGATTTGTATTGTAGGCTTGTGTAACGTCTTTGAGTTGTTAACTGATGTATTAGGGATTTTATGCACATGTTTAATAATATTGATGATGATATGTGATTGGCATTTCTATGATCCCTGTGACTGATTAGCCGATGGAGGGCGTAGCTTTTGATGTGCAGGACCATGCATGGCATGCAGGTACCATTTTGGACCGGTACACATGGGGAGATGCTCAGTTTGGACCTCCATGGGGCTGAAGATCCCATCAGGTGGATGTTGAGACCCCATCATGGGGCAAATATAGGACATAGATGGATCAAGGGCTTTGCACCAGAGAAGGAGAGGACGTTCCACCAGAGGCACTTTGGCAGAGCTTGACCTAGGGGGATTGACCCTCTTTCAGTGGAACGTTAGCCTTGGAAGGCCTAGGACATCACCCTTGATGAGCATGACATCATCTACCCTATTGGACATTTGGGAGGCAGACTGGGCAGTATTGGCATGTGTGGCATGATGGAGGAGCCCAAAGAGGGCTAGCATTTTGCTCCGGGATGCTCCATTTTCCCTAAAAGGGGCTAACGTCTCCTTTGGAGGATCTTGATGTCTCTTTTCAACTTGATTAGGGTTTTAAATTAACATTTTAATGTAAAACAATACGATTTTAGTATTTTGGCCTTGTCGGCCTTTTACATGACCTAAAATGTAAATTTAGGTCATGATACTGTATAAATGAAGGATTTTCACCTTCATTTTTAGATGACAACTTACTCACTCCATGAGGAGGTCTGAAATTTGTGCCCTCTCTTGGGTTATTGGCTGATTTAGTGATGCCCACTTGTTGAAGAAGGATATTTTTGGCATATTTTGGCATTTCTCTTAATGGAAGGTGTTACAACTAGGGTTTGCAATGCATTTTCTTGGTGATATGTAAGTATTTTTATGCAAAACATCTTGAATGAATGGTTGTAGTTTCATTTCATGCATATATTTATATTTTTTCTAAATAAAACCCTAGGTGACAAGAACACAAGCAGGTCCTTGTTTCATGTCCCCATTGAGAGAAATTTTTCAGCCATTGATTGAAGAAGGAGAGAGCCTAATCGTTGCTACACTCTCTTTCTCTCTTCATTTATTGCTAGTCATACTATCTATAAGATGAGAAGAAGGAGATGCCTTAAGCCTAGGTTTTTCTACACTTTGGGCCGATTTTTCTAGGTTTTGTTGATATAGACTTGATGTAGCAACACTCTGCTTCATCAAACCTTCTTGTCTTGGTTTAATGCTTCATCTTCAATTAGCCATGATTGCCACTGAGTTAAGGAAGGATGAGAGAGCACCGAGGCCTAGTTCTCCTACACCAAGGTGAGCCTCTCTACCCTAGTGTTTTGACTTTGAGGCCTTGCCTTAGAAACACCTCAAAGCTTCTCTCTCTAGTCCTTATTCGTTTTTATCCTTGTCTCCTTTAGCTCTTGCATCCTTCATTATTTGACTCCATTAACCCTAAGGCACTGATCCTAAAAGACCTCATGCATTGAAGTGAACCTGATCAAAACTACTCTCAATACATTGAATCAAACCCTAACTTCACTAACCCTAGCTTATAAACTAACCCTATTGACTAATTTTTGTTGTCATCTCTTGATATTAAGACTTTTGTGCAGCTAAATGTTTTTTCTTTATAAGCAATTGAATGGTGTTGAAGGCATTAACTGAATGAAGTGTTGATTTATTGCATTGAACGCCACATTATTTCAGTGTTTATTGAAGAAGTGATATTATTTTCATAGCTATTTTATAAACATTCACTTCGTCAATATTTATTTTCAAATTGCTTATATGTTTATTAGATAGTCACTGATTTATATGAAGTACTAACCCATTTGAGATAGCTTGCATATATCAGTTTGTTGTTGCTTTGTCTCAGGCATGTATATCTCTTTGGGGGGTTTTACTTTATTATTGGCCTTTGGCCGGACTATCTTATTGGTGGTGACTTGTGAGGGGGAAATAACTACTTTATCCTGTAATCCTTTGCCTTCTCAAAACCCCAGGTCACCGGGGACATCTCCCCTGAGCCTTACCACCCTAAAGAGAAAGAACCATGCCATTGTGGTGACATTGGGTGGGATTGGCTCCTGTTATGCCAGTTTGACCTTCAAAACTCAAGCCTTTTATCCTTGCTACAAACTATGTGATAACATGGACCTCCATGGGGCTAAAAGCCCACCAGATGGATGTTGAGACCCCATCAGGGGGCAGAGACAGATCAAAAGATTACACCAGAGAGAGACAGAGAGAGAGGAGGACGTTTCACTAGGGACAACTCGACAGACCTAGATCTAGGGGGGTTGTGCCCTGTCCACCATGATGTATGCCTTGGAAGTCCCATGACATCACCCAGGTCACCCATGACATCATCCAACGTTTTGGAGTGTTTTGAAGGCAGTTGTGTGCCAAGTGGCACATGTGGCAGGTTCCTGAGGCCCAAGGAGGCCTAATATTTTGCTCCAGGAGGCCAACATTGCCCAAAAGGGGCCCAACGTTACCCTAAAAGGGCATGACATCACCTTTACAAAAAAAATTAGGTTTTAATTATGACATTTAATTTAAAAACTGGATATTATTTGTAACTGGCCATGTCGACCTTTTTGACCGATTTTTGGTCATTTGTATTGTATAAATAAGGGGAAAGTCCTCCTTATTTTTCATCATATTTCACTCACACTTGTGTGAGGTCTGAAATTTGTGCCCTAATTAGGGTTTCATGACTGAAATTTAGTGTGCACTTGTTGAAGTAAGGTTATTTTTGGTGTTTTTGGGCATTTCCTTGGTGGAAATTCTACAACTAGGTGATGTGCTAGATTATGCTTGGTAAATGTAAGTAAAATTCTGCAATTCTTCTTTATTTTGAATGGTTATAGTGTCTTTACTTTGCATTTGCTAAATATTATGAAATTGCTAGCCTAAAACTCTAGGAGATCAAGCACATGTTATTGTCTTTGTCTCAATTTGCTATCCACCTACTAGATTGTGCCAAGGAGCCGTTTTTCTTGAAGCCATTGCTAGGGCCTTGCCATTGCAACACCCTAACACTTGTTGCTTCATCTTAGCCATCACTTGCTTCATTCTTTGAGTTAAAGAGGGAGGAAAATCTACTAAGGCCTAGGGTTACCTACACCTTAGTGGTCACTTTCCCCTAGGGTTTGGTGGTTGAAGACTTGGGTTACCAACACTTCATCCATCAACTCCTCTTATATTTGGCTTTCCCATTATCATTATGCTCCTTCAAAATTTGTAGCCACTTTATTGACTCCATTTTCCCTAAGAAAGCACTAGTCTAAGACCTCCTTTGAGTATTTTGATCAAACAAACTTCAAAACCTATTCTTCAAACACCATGTTAGTCTCTAATTTTTGCTTTTGATTTTGTTAGAAACCCTAATCCCAAAACCTTCCTACCTACACTTTGTTAGCGTCGTAAGTCACTCTTGGATTGCTTGCAGGAGCAGAGCCCGACACCCATCAGTTTAATGTCACGATTTGTTTATAAAGGGAGGTGATCAAATGGAGATAAAGACTCGGGGGAATATCACTCTAACTCAGGGACTGGGTCTGATACGTAAGTAACAAAGGAGGTCTCAACCTAACTTCAGCCAGTGGGTTGATTTGAAGGTGACCAGGTGGAAGACTTAGTAATAAAAATGAACAAACAACTTTGGGCAATAGGCTTTCGGCAGTTCGCAGAAGAAAAACTTTGAATGCAAGATCCGCTTGGTTCAGGGTCTCAAAGAACTGAAAGGGGACTTGACTGGATCCTCCAATTCCAAGTCACTCAGCGCTGGAAAAAATCACAAGAACTGATTAGAGACAGCGCAACTATTACAGTGATCCATGACAACATCATCCTATAATAGCTACAGCTCGACTGGATCCTCCAATTCCGAGTTGTTCTAACACAGTGTAAACAAAGGCATGAAAGAAACTGGCATCCATAAGGCAAGAAGTCTCAAAAGTCCATACATTATCAGATTTACAGTGCTTTGTTAAAACTTTACAACCAGGAGCTCCACTCTACCATCGATAGATACAAAAATGGCGAAAACGCCTACATATACTCAAAACAAAAACAACAACAAAATCAAGACGTTGCATTAAAATTTGTGTTTGCATGGATTCTGACAATCTGCACCTGCAATTTCTGAATGATCGTGCACCTACGACAGACGTAATCGAACTCCTGACAGCTCCGTGGGCCAATCGACGTGCCTTTAATTCGTCGCCAGACTTTCCCATTATGGCGGAGGCGATGTCCAATCACCACCAACTTATTTAATAACTTCTTCATTGCGATTGAAGATGGCCCAGCCAACTCGACACTTTTGCGACGTGGAGAACCCTTCGCGCTGCCACCTGGATTAGCTGAATGGCCTGATGAATTGGCATGGAGGCCAGCGCGAAGGATGGGGCACATAACGAGAGTGGTGGCACCAAAACTATGAGGGTGAGACATGGAGTGACAAGGCGTGCGAGAGGTTACAAGGGAAGACACATAGCGGAAGTAAATAAGAGGAAGGAGGAGGAGATGAGATGCAATGGACACCCCTTTAAATGGGAGACTGACGTGGAAAGGATCAGAATGCATGGCAGGTGGTGGGAAGATGATGAGATGGGGAAAGGACCACATGGACCGGAAGAGGGGAGATGGATAGATGTCAGAGGCTGAGGAAGGGGCTTAAAGGAAGCGAGCCTCATCTTATGGTCAGAAAGAGAACAGATGGCAAGGGGGGGAGGATGGTCCACAAGCTGACATGATGGGGAAATGGCCCATGCTGATTAACAATAGAGCGACTGAGAAGGATGAGATCACTTGAGCGTCGTTGATCCGGGTGCTTTGATCTCGGTCGTTGGAAAGATGTGCGATCGATTCCGGACCCCCCCCTTCCACTTAAAGATAGAAAAGCGGGGGGGGGGTCTGGAATTGTCTTGGGAGCCGTTGATCCGGGCATTTCAATCATGACCATTGAAGAGGTGCGCCCTCGATTCCGAACCCCCCCCCTCCGCTTAAAGGTAGAAAGGTAGGGGGGATCCGGAATCCTATGCGCGCCGTTGATCCGGGCGCGCGAATCTCTGCCTTCTAAATTTGCTTGCCACTTACCACATGCACATTTCACGTCCGATACTTATGGTAAGTGGGTTTTTAAACCACTCTCTTGCATTCTAACCCCCCTTACAAGAAATATTGCTAACACTTATGATCTCCCTACACCAAATCAGGAAATCGGACTTCGCACGATCGCAAGTCTTGGAATCACAGGTCCGAGTCTCACAAATCCCCGAAACCGGATGAATATTCCCCCACGCTTTCCTTGCTCCTGTCGGGAAATTCCCCGTTGGGAAATCGACACTTATGAGGTCGTGATCCACTTACCTCATGGATCCCCGACTCCCGATCTCCGATGGCACTTGACGTTGACTCCTGCGAGGGTTGACCCTTCCGACACCTGTCCTCCACTATGATCCTTAACCACGTCGGGAAATCACGTATCGGGATATCGCGATTCCAGTTGTCATGTGCACGGGACTTTCAATTCCCCGATCCCCGACTCTGTGGGATCTCCTGCCACGTGTCCCTGCTATTGGACGGCTCTGATCCTATCAAAAAATCATGGATCACGATTCCTACATGCAATAATTCTATGGCTTCGAAAACCCCAATTCTTCGATAAACTGAACCCTGACTCTTCGCTTGATGTCTGACGTGTGTCCTGTTGAGATCAATCGCTGAGATTCCCCGTCGGAGTTTCAAGACTCAAAGGGTCTCAGTTCTCTCGATCTTTTAAACCCCGATGACTCTAATATCCTGATGACTCCTCCGGGACTCTTCCTTTGCTCGCTAGGACTTAAACTCTGCGCAACTTCCCGAGATCTAACGACAGATGGGATTTCGTCGATCTTCTCTGTGAGATCCTGACCGTCCACTTCCTTCTCAGATATCTGCTACGAACGCTGGTCCTTCTGCTGCTGCATTTGGGAATTTTGTGTGCATTTGCAACCTGGGTGCTTCTGCGCCTAATGACAAAAATAATCGCTAACATTAGGCTCCATGGGGGATAGAGTCGTCCCTGCGATGCTCTAAGAACTCCTTCCGCAGCTTCAGTGCCTTGCTATTGGGCTATGGAATCACTTATTAGACTGAAAACATGCAAAAAGAAACTAAACAAAGAACTTAAAGGACAATATTTACAAACAAGGGAGCCGTCTGAGGCTCAAATAAAATATTTCTTCAGAAAATGCCCATTCACTAGGCTGTTGAAAGTTTCTTCGCCCTCCAGACCTTGCAACTTGTATGTATTGTTTAAGAAAACCTCAGAGATTTTGAAGGGGCCGGTCCAGAGGGCGTCAAATTTTCCATGTTTGCCTTTATCCTACCTGGGGGCATCCCACTTAAGTACCAGATCCCCGATCTCGAATCCTTTCTTCCTGACCTTCCTGTCAAAAGCCTGCTTGATATTTCGCTGATGGTCCTGAATCTTGTCTACTGTCTGCTCCCTAGCCTGCTGGACCTCCACTAGCTGATGAATCCTTTTGATCATGTCACTGGGCTCTTCTTGATAATCCTGGAAGAATTTCGCTACAGGAATGGCCAGCTGAGAAGGGAAGACGGCTTCGGCTCCGTAGACTAACTGGAAAGGGGAGAGACCTATAGATCTCTTTGTAGTCACCCGATCAGCCCATAGGGTGAATTTCAGCTTTGAATTCCAAGCCCTTTTGTTGTCTTCCAACAACCTTTTGATGATCCTTATCAGGCTTTTGTTGGAGGATTCTGCTAGACCATTGCCCTGTGGATAATATGGGGTGGAGTGAATCAATTTGATCCCGAACTGTTCACAGAACCTGGTTAGTGGTTCAGACCCGAAAGCAGCTGCATTATTAGTGACAATCTTATTCGGGCAGCCGAACCTTGTGATGAGGTCCTCCAAGAATCCAATGATTACCTTGTGGGAGGCACTCCTGGTTGGGATAGCTTCAATCCACTTGGTAAAGAAATCTGTAGGAGTCAGGATCCACCTATGCTGCCCACTGGAGGCAAGGTGAATTTCTCCAATGAAATCTAGGCCCCACTACTGGAAAGGCCCTGAAACCACCACCAGATTTAACGCCAGAGACCTGAGTTGTTGCTTTCTTGCAAATTTTTGACATTTGATACAGGCTCTGACCCTTTTGCAGACATCAGTGAACACAGTAGGCCAGTAGTATCCAGCTTGTTGTCGTCCTAATACACAGTTTCTAACGTGAGCTAAGTCTTGCTCACTTAGTGTGTCCTTGGAGGCACAATGCCTAGGTTCTCAGTCCACACTGTCACCTTGACTGGAACCTCTTCCTTCTAGGCTTACTCCTAGAGAAGCCAAGGGGGGTAGTCCCTAGTTACTAGATTAATTTTAGTGTTTAAGGTTCTAGGAGTTAGTTTTAATTTGTTAAAGGCTAAAGGGAAAACTAGCCTATGATGCAAAGGCAACAAATGCAAAGTGCAAGTCTAATCTAAATGTCAATCAGCCCTTTCCCTAAGTCAACTAAGACTAGTGCCTAAAGTTGAGCAATGGGGTCAACTAAGTTTGAGGGTGGCTTATTACAAAAGTATTACAATATGAAATAAATTAAACTACCCCAAACCAAAGATTAAAAATGCTTACAAAAGAATTACAATTATTACAATGTTTACAAAATACACAAATAGAT
>ML799015.1:262895-294298 GCA_009831015.1 Picea engelmannii | reverse complement strand
TACCTTAGGTGACCCCTTTGAGTGGGAAAGGGCTGTTGATTATAGCAAAAGGAGGTCAAAAAGGGTGATACTGGCATATAGTTGGAGGTCAATGGTAAGTAGTATGGGCGAAGAACATAGTCAAAACCGGGGACCAACAATTATCCAGGGCTTCAATCCCATCAATAGATCCCGGAGCCAATCCTCTAAACCATTTCCTCACCTCGCCATCCAGGCTCTGGACGAAGACCCTCATCCAGACATCTTCATTCTCAATGTTGAGGTTATCTACATAACTGTAGAAAGTAGCCAGGTGCTCTTCAGCAGTTATGTCTCCTTCCCCAGTGAACTTGGGCATATACTTCAAGTAGTGTCCAGCAGGGAGAGGATGCATAGGTTGAGGTAGGATCAAGGGAGCATATCGGGCAGCAACTATGGCGTCCATTCTAGTTAGAGGGGGATTAGCACCAGCCATAGGAATATTAGGTGGAGGAGAGATGGGAGGATAAGGAGTTCCCGATGGGGCTACTGGGGATGAGTCTCGAAGTGGAGTAGGAAACAAGAGGGGATTTAAGGAGAAGGCTATTGAGCTCAAGTCAGTAGGTGTTTTTCTTTGTGCAGGAGTGGTAAAGATAGGAGTGGGGAAATATTTTGTGGTTCCGAGTCTGCGCCAAGGCATAGTTTCAGGGGAGAGGGGAGTGATAAGGTCTTGTCCCTCCGGTCCCAGACCAGGAGAGGAAAAATCAACAGGAACACTCCCGAAATTTAGGAAACGGGAAACCTCAGAAGCAGTTTTGTCAAGAGGCTAAGGAGGAGAAAAAGGAGTTCCAACAGGAGGATATAGTGGATTACCTGGTTCAGTGGTGGACGCTACTTCTTCAGGGGCCTTTCCCTTTCTGAGCACTGCCTCTGGATCTATTTCGGGCGTAGCTAGAGGCAACTGTGGATGAGACTGCATATGTCTACCTCTGAAAGCCACAATTAACAGAGCAAGTTCTCCCCAGCAGAGTCGTCACAATGGAGTCTCCAGGTGCGCAACAATAATCTGATAATTCTGATATCTGATGCACCTTCAGAATCAGTTAATCGTTGTCGTTCAATCCCGGGGAAAATATTCAACTTCGTCCAAGACAACAGCACCAGAAATGTTAGCGTCAGAAGTCACTCATGGATTGCTTGCAGGAGCAGAGCTCGAAACCCATCAGTTTAATGTCACGATTTTTTTATAAAGGGAGGTGATCAAATGGAGATAAAGACTCAGGGGAATATCACTCTAACTCAGAGACTGGGTCTGATACGTAAGTAACAAAGGAGGTCTCGACCTAACTTCAGCTAGTGGGTTGATTTGAAGGTGACCAGGTGGAAGACTTAGTAAGAAAAATGAACAAACAGCTTTGGGCAACAGGCTTTCGGCAGTTCGCAGAAGAAAAACTCTGAATGCAAGATCCGCTTGGTTCAGGGTCTCAAAGAACTGAAAGGGGACTTGACTGGATCCTCCAATTCCAAGTCACTCAGCACTGGAAAAAATCACAAGAACTGATTAGAGACAGTGCAACTATTACAGTGATCCATGACAACATCATCCTATAATAGCTACAGCTCGACTGGATCCTCCAATTCCAAGTTTCTCTAAGACAGTGTAAACAAAGACATGAAAGAAACTGGCATCCATAAGGCAAGAAGTCTCAAAATTCCATACATTATCATATTTACAGTGCTTTGTTAAAACTTTACAACTGGGAGCTCCGCTCTACCATCGTTAGATACAAAAATGGCGAAAATGCCTACATATACTCCAAACAACATCATCAACAAAATCGAGACGTTGTATTAAAATTTGCATCTGCATGGCTTCTGACAATCTGCACCTGCAATTTCTGAATGATCGTGCACCTACGGCGGACGCAATCGAACTCCTGACAGCTCCGTGGGTGAATCGACGTGTCTTTAATTCATCGCCGGACTTTCCCATTATGGCGGAGGTGATTTCCAATCACCACCAACTGCTTTAATAACTGCTTCATTGGGATTGAGGATGGCCCAACCAACTCGACACTTCTGCAACATGGAGAACCCTTCGCGCTGCCACCTGGATTAGCTAAATGGCCTGATGAATTGGCATGGAGGCCAGCACGAAGGATGGGGTGCATAATGAGAGTGGTGGCACCGAAACTATGAGGGTGAGACATGGAGTGACAAGGCGTGGGAGAGGTTACAGGGGAAGACACATGGCGGAAGGAAATAAGCGGAAGGAGGAGGAGATGAGATACAATGGACACCCCTTTAAATGGGAGACTGACGTGGAAAGGAGAAGAACGCATGGCAGGTGGTGGGTGGATGATGAGATGGGGAAAGGACCATGTGGACTGGAAGAGGGGAGATGGACAGATGTCGAAGGCTGAGGAAGGGGCTTAAAGGAAGCGAGCCTCATCTTACGGTCAGAAAGAGAACAGATGGAAAGGGGGGGAGGATGGTCCACAAGCTGACACGATGGGGAAAGGGCCCACGTTGATTAACAATAGAGAGACTGAGAAGGATGAGATCACCTGAGCTCCGTTGATATGAGCACTTTGATCTCGACCGTTGGAAAGATGTGTGACCGATTCCAAACCCCCCCCTTCCGCTTAAAGATAGAAAAGCGGTGGGGGTCTAGAATTTCCTTGGGAGCCGTTGATCCGGGCATTTCGATCATGACCGTTGAAGATCTGTGCCCTCGATTCTGGACCCCCCCCTCCGCTTAAAGGTAGAAAGGCGGGGGGGCTCCGGAATCCTATGCGCGTCGTTGATCCGGGCATGCGAATCTCTGTCATCTAAATTTTCTTTCCAGTTACCACAGGCACATTTCGCGTCTGATACTTATGGTAAGTGGGTTTTTAACCCACTCTCTTGCATTCTAACCCCCCTTACAAGAAATATCGCTAACACTTATGATCTCCCTACACCAAGTCGGGAAATCAGACTTCGCACGATCGCAAGTCTTGGAATCACAGGTCCGGGTCTCACAAATCCCCGAAACCCGATGAATATTCCCCCACACTTTCCTTGCTCCTGTCGGGAAATCGGCACTTACGAGGTTGTGATCCACTTACCTCACGGATCCCCGACTCTCGATCTTCGATGGCAATTGACATTGACTCCTGCGAGGGTTGACCCTTCCGACACCTGTCCTCCACTACGATCCTTAACCACGTCGGGAAATCGCGTATCGAGATATCGCGATTCTAGTTGTCATGTGCACATGACTTTCAATTCCCTGATCCCCGACTCTGCGGGATCTCCTGCCACGTGTCCCTGCTGTTGGACAGCTCTGATCCTATTAGGAAATCGTGGATCGTGATTCCTACATGCAAGAATTCTATGTCTTCGAAAACCCCAATTCTCCGATGAACTGAACCCCGACTCTTCGCTTGATGTCTGACGCGTGTCATGTTGAGATCAACGGCTGAGATTCCCCGTCAGAGTTTTGAGACTCAAAGGGTCTCAATTCTCTCGATATTTTAAACCCCGATGACTCTAATATCCCGATGACTCCTCTGGGACTCCTCCTCTGCTCGCTAGGACTTAAACTCTGCGCAACTTCCCGAGATCTAACGACAGACGGGATTTCGTCGATCTTCTATGTGAGATCCTGACCGTCCACTTCCTTCTCAGCTATCTTCTACGAACGCTGGTCCTTCTGCTGCTGCATTTGGGCATTTTGTGTGCATCTGCAACCTGGGTGCTTCTGCGCCTAATGACAAAAATAATCGCTAACACACTTCATTATCTGCTTCCATTTGATTTTAATCATTGTTTTTAGCTTGTTATGGTTTGCATTTCAACTTTTTGAATAATTTATTTAAGTTTGGACATTACAAATTTAAATTATGCTAAGTCATTAATAGCGCTACGGGAATAGCATTATTCCCATAGCGTAAAGATAATCATGCTGTAATATGTGCCCGTCACCCAGATTTTGTTATGATGACACAGATTGTGGTTTGAGAGTTCGCATGTGTCCCACAATAGCTTTGGAATAATTTTGTGATTCAAACCGTTACATCATCGGATTTCTCTGTACCCGCAAAGGACCCATTTCAAATTGTCCAATTCTCAACGATCATTATATTGAACCTGTCATTCTATGTCTGATTTTGCTGAATTTTAGGCGCAGGTATTTGCTCAGAAAAACAATTATATACTAACAGATTGCAGGTGGCAAATTCAGAATCCGAATTGTGCCAGTTATAGCATTGTGTTTTGATGGCGCCTAAGAGGAGCGGACAGGTAGTCAGATTAGAACCCAAGGGTGTTGAACTCCTCGAAACTTATCCTCAAATGGCTCAAAGGTTTAGAGATGCCGGGTGGTTTGAATTCCTTACCACTTTTCAAGGTTACGACGAGTAGGTCTCCATGGAGTTTGCACTTAACTTTGATGGTCATGAGGTGGAGATCGGGAAGATACTGATGTTGGTGACAGAACAGACAATTGCTAAAGCTTGCAGAATGGTGGAAGAAAGAGCATGTGGTTACAGAGTTTGTCAATCAATTCCTGCTTCCAGATAAGAAAAATCTGAATTGGAAAAGGGGAGTTCCTCGCAGTTGGATTAGACCTGAATGGAACACTACTCTAATCATTATCCACAAGTATATCACCTGTGAAGGTAGATTTTCACTAGCCTATATCTACCACATTAGGATATTAATGCATCTAAATGGTGATTATCCCTTAAATCTGCCTTACTTTCTACTCAAAATCTTGACAAAGATGTCAAAGAGAGTGCAATCACTCTCCACCAATGCAAAGAGTAGTTTGTTTCATCAAGTCTTAATTAAGACTTTAGTTATGTCTGCTTTGAGAGAATTATAGAAGCCCTGGAGCTGGCTCATGCAATCCTTAAATCCTAACACACAGTCCAACAAACATAAGAAAGGCAAAGGAAAAAAGACTGTTACACATAAACAAAATATTTCAATTGATGAAACCCCTGTTAAAGAATAAATGCCTAATATCAGGGTGACGAGGAATAACAGAGGTAAAAGACCTAAGTTGGATTCAGAAATCAAAATGTTTTCTGAGGAAGATGTTAAAGGGGAAGAAGATTCAGATATAGATTTTAATATTCAAACTACAGTCAAGCATGAATCGCCATCAACCAGTAAAAGGGGCGCTGCAGTCAAAAGGACAAAGGATAAAGGTGTGTCTGCATCTCAAAAACCTAGAAGGAATTCTACTAGGGTTACCAACAAGTACAGGTTGAAGTCTAAAGCCATGTATAATCCATCGATCAAAGAAGAAAATGTCATAGTTATAAAAGATCACTCTGAAGATGCTGAAGCAGTTACCAGGAAAAAGGCAAAAGGAACTCCACTGCTTAAGAAACCAGTAAACAAATTTTTTCATCATCTACAGGACCTATAACGAGAGCTACAACTAGATTGGAAAAAGATAAAGAAATTGCTAAAGGTATTAGTGAGATTCCTGAGAATAAAAAGGATTACCTTGTAGACTCAGATCACATATCAGATGTGACTAAAGCCATGGATTCAACAAGTTCTGATGAAGAACATAGCTCAGGATTGGTTTCTAAATACCAAGTTAAATCGAAAGAACCCAAGGTTTCCTTAAATCTGAATGAGCCTGCACCTTTTGAAGAGTTCTCAGAATTCAGGGTTAAAATCAGAACTGATAAAGAAAGGATCAAGGAATTCCATAAAACAGTGAGACAGTTGAAGAAAGAAAAGGCACAAATAGAACAATGGAATGCTCGTCAGCAAGAAAGGATTCAAGGTTTCAAAAAGAAGAAAAAATAGCAAAGGGCGTTGCTCAAAGAACTCAGAGAAATAAACTTCAGACTCTATTGGCACAATGTCATGCTTACCACAAAGCTCAAATAGAAAAAATGCTAAAGCTACTGCTACGATTATATCCTAAAGGTTTCATGAAGATTGCTACAATCATAATTTTGATGTTTTCCAGAAAATATGGCAGTGTCTACTAGTTTTTGGCCTGTGAAATGCAAAGACCTCGAAATGTATGACTAGATCAAACTAATCCCCGTTTTGTAGAATCAAATATAACGCTGGCAAAATCATACAATATCAAATTTGTTGAGCAAAGATATATTTTTGGATTGTAAAAGATCCTTTTGAGCTAACTTCCCTAGTAGATAGATACTATTCGGATCTAGTCATTAAAAGTACACTAGATGATAGGATCTGGAGGGTTTATGGATAGTTTAAATAGGCAGAGGAAAGACTGTGTTCTGGTCAAAAAATTGGAGATCCAAATGACTTATTCTGAAAACTCCTTGTAAGGCATTATTATTCTATTTGACACTTAATAGGAAAGACATATGGATGGTTAGACACTCTTTTCTACTCTGTTTTCTTTCTTCATGCTTGAATTCATTATTCAGATTGCAATGCTTTTGTTTCTTGATTGTTAATTAATACAGTGAAAAATTTATTGTGGAAATTATTTTCAAGTTTTGATATCAAGCTGATGGTCTTGTTTCTTTATGATATTCTGAGACAAGGATTTATGTGAAGTTGACAAATTGGAATCTTCCTCCTCTCTTTTATTATTGGTCTAATTCATCTATGTGACTACCTTTTAACCAATCAATGGGATATTCTATGTTCTGATTGTGATTTTCATGTTATGCTATACTCTTGAGCCAATTTTCAACCACCTTACCCCCAAAAAAAACAAATCATTAAAACCTTTAAAACACTTTGCAATAAATTGATGATGCCCTAGCTTGCACCCTCTCACAGTCATTGCAACTTTAGGGACTAACGCAACCTACTAACACTTTCTAACCCTAGAATAGATTGATATACTAACCTAGTTCTTGTTGTTACAAAAGTAATCTATATCCATTTAATGCATCATTAAAATCTCATAAAGCAATTGTTAAGGCTGAATTATAGTTTGTCTTATATGCTTCTGTCAAATTCTAATGATATGACTTCAATGGTTAATGATTTTTAGTCATTTTGAAGCTAGTTTTAAGACATTTTATGTGAAGTATTGCTCTGTAATAATTGTTTTTATAAGATTTTTGTTTACTTCATCATATTTAACAAATTCCTTTATTTAAGAAAGTCCATAGTTTTATGAAGTGCTAACCAACAAGTGTACTTGCAAATATATAGTTTTCTTGTTTCTTTGTTCCGGGCATATACACTTTTGATATATTATCTCTTTATTGGTTATTTAAACCAGACTTTATGATTGGTGGTGACTTGTGAGAGGGGACCTTCACCTAGCCTTTTCCCTTTGCCTTCTCAAAACCCCACGTCACCGGGGATGTCTCCCCTGGGCCTACCACCCTAAATAGAAAGGGACATCCTATTGAGGTGATAGTGATAGGATAGTATCTCATTACGCCAATTTTCCCTCCATTACCTTTCTCTTCTGTCAAAGTACAAATTGTGCAATAACAAGCCTAAGGCCCAAAAGTGCTTGCACTTTAGGGTTTTAACCCTAGACTTTGATCCTTGACCTAAGTGAAGCTAGAAGAAGTGAAAAATGACACCTAGGGCCCAAGTATGTTTTCACCCTAGGTATCTTCTTCCTTAAAGTCTAAATACTAAGGCCCAACTGTGTTTGCACCATAGGGTTTGTAATTTTCCTCGTTTCATCTAGATCAATATTCAAGCTAATGCATTTGAGACTCCATAAGCCCTGGCGAACAACGATACTAGTCTAGAGGTCACTAGCAAAGATATTTGATCTCTTGAGGTCACTATAAAATCCTCCCTTGTGGTGGACCTCTTCCATAACTAAAATGAGGGAAGTCTCTACTCAAGTGACATTGGTAGATTTTTCCATAGTTACACAAGATTTGGGGATCTTGTGGAGGGATTTTCACAAGTACAAATCCTGTGATAACAAGTAGCACACCAAAAATCCTTACAACAAATGTAGAAGGAAAAAGAACTACAAATTTGGAATATATTCAAAAAGAAATTAAGAGGGAAAGGAAAATCTCAAGGTTAGGATTTTATATTATCATAATTTGAACTTTTATGAAAAAAAAAATCTAATGGGAATTTTGTCTTTAAAAAATATACTAGATTGTATGGATTACATGTATAACCTTGTATTTGAAATCCTTTATTGACCATTGTTAAGAAGTATTTTATAAAGTTGCATACCTTTTCCACCACTATCGCTCTTGTGCTTTATATGCAATAGTCTTTGGTATCTATGAAAATAACATGTTTTTTTTTGTGAGGTGTTCTTTATCACCCTTTGGTGGTGATTTTAAAATTTTTACTCCAAACAAAATCCCTGAAAAGGTGAACACTAAAATGTCCTTTGTGCATGAATGTAGGGAGTGGCATGAAGAAAAGGATTATGTCATAATTGTCAGTAATATATTACATCTATTCCGATCCTAAATATTTATGAATCCCATCTAGGTTGAGTGTCCTTAATATATATATATATATATATATATATATATATATATGAATTGATAAACAAGAAAGGCCATTCTAAGATAGCAAGTGGGAGAAATGGCAGAGTATTTCATTCTTCTACAATGGCCTTATCAACAATAACATTAGATATTGTATTTTCTAAGCATGATCAGGTCCATTTTGAATAGGAGAGGGAAGTAAGGTTTCCTAAAGGGACATTAAAAGAGAAGCTTCTTTGGTATCACATATAATTCAATCTACAAATAAGTTCAATGATGAAATTAGTTTCAATAAGCAAAGGAGAACAACACAATATGCCAAACAAGCTAATTGCAATGCCATTAATCAATTTGTTGATCTTGTAGAAAAACAAAATACCACAAGGAATTCATCCTTGTCCATTGATGATGATATTATGAGACTCTCATCATCCAACCATTCATCACGTTTTCCACTCTTCCCTTTATACTCAATGAAGATACAACAAATAGAAGAAATAGCAGGAACTATAAACAAAGTTAGGAAAGAAGGTACTAGTTTCATATAATACAAACATGATTATGGGGTATGGATGTCAATGAGGATGCCTTGAAGATCCAGGTCTATGGTAGTTTTCATATTTATCCTTGTTCATATATCCGGTACAAATATAACTATATTAATAACACAAATTCTCGCAATGGTTTTGTAATGAGTCATGTAATCTGGGATCTTTGTTATCATGTTCCCTTGTCTTTGTCTATCATTTTTAGATAAAGAAGATTCTCTAGAAAGTTTCTTAAGCAAGGGACAATATAATAATATGAATGGGAACTTGTGGCTAAAATGTTGGCTCTTAATGCTCCATTGCAAACCCATTTTTACTAATTAGACACATTTAAATAAGAATTCCATGCTATTAAAGTTTGTCATGCTTTTACAAATCTAAATTTTGTTTATTGATCCCGCTATTTCTTCTAATTGTTATATCTTGATTGAGTATAAAGGTAAGATCAAAAAACATGACGAATGGTTGGTTGATGAGGATATCATAATATCATCATTAATGGAGAAGGATGAAGTACTTGTGGTATTTTGATTTTCTACAACATCAACAAATAGATTAGTGGCATTACAATTAGCTTGTTTGGCATATTTCATTGGTCTCCTTTGCCTATTGAAACTAAGTTCACCATTGAACTTGTTTGTAGACTGAATTATATGTGATATCTGTTATCGCACAGTTTGTAGCTAGGTCAAAAGGATAAAGGATAGAGGTCAAACTGGCGAAACATGAACCTTCCCCACCCAATGTCACCTCAATGGGGAGGTTCTTTCTATTTAGGGAGGTTAACCTAGAGGAGACGCCCCCGGTAACCTAGGGTTTTGAAGAGGTTAAAGTATAAAAGTCAAGGGAAAAGTTCCTCCTCACAGGTTACCACCAAGATTAGAGAGTCCGGCTAATTAGCCAATAAATGAAGTGTATGCCCAAATGAAAACACCTTCCCAGAACAAAACAACAACAATACAATATATATGCAGGCTATAACTCAGTGGGTTAGTACTTCATATGGATATCTGACAATTATATATAAGCAATGAAATAACATATATTAATGAGATCAACGTTTTGTCAATACAACAATGTAGAAGTATCAATTCATCAATAACTATTGAGATGATGTAGCAAACAATACATCCAATCAATCATCTACTCAATAAATGCCTTTAACCATCATCTAATTGCTTATTATCAATATTTGTTGCATCAAGATGGAATAACCAATTGTTACGTTAGCCCAGTTAGGGTTAGCTTAGTTAGTTATGGTTTCAAATTTTAAGGTTTTGAGAGTTGGTTTGAGCACTATCACTTCAAAGTTGTGTGTCTAAGATCAGTGCCTAAGGGTATATGGGGTCATTCAAAGAGAGGATGCAAGGTTGAAGGAGTAATAGGCTAAAGACAAGAGGGAAGGGTTCTAGAGTGCTGCAATGGCAAGGCCCTAGAATCAAAACCCTAGGGGAAAAAGGCTCACTCCAGTGTTGCTTAAGCAAGGCCTCGTGCTCGTTCCTCCTTGTTTAGGTCAAACTTGGAAAAATGGCTAGCATATGAGAAGAGATAAAAAAAAGAGGATCAAGTGAGGGAGAGTGTTGCAATGGCAAGGCTCTATCACTAAAACCCTAGAAGATGGATGACCCTAGGTGTAGATAACCTAGGCCTAGGATGTCACCCTCCTTTTAACCTTTAAAATCAAAGCTAGCTTAAGGGAAGAAGTGAGAAGAGTGTAGCAAAGGCTAGGCTCTTTCTCCCTCCTTCAATGGCTGAATATTTCTCTTTAAGGGGACATGAGACAAGGACCTACTTGTGTGCTTGTAACCTAGGGTTTTAAAATCAACAAATTTATAAGTAAATGCAAGAATTATAACCTATAACCATTCATTTAAGAAGTTTTGCAAGAAAAACACTTACATATCATGATGAAAAGCATAAGCAAACCCTAGTTGTAAACCTTCCTTCAAGAGAAATGCCAAACATGCCAAGAAAATCCTTCCATCAACAAGTGCACCTCCTTTAAAAGACCAAATACCAAAACTAGGGCACAAAAATCAGACCTCACAAGTGTGAGTTGTTGTGTTATGTTCAAATGAGGGAAAAACATCCTCAATATATAGTGTATCATGACCCTTTAATTAAAATTAGGTCATTAAAAATAGCCGACAAGGCTACAAACCAAAATCATACTATTTTTACATTAACTGCTATGTAAAAAAACATAAATGAGCAAAAAGTGAGACATCAAGCCCCTCTGAGGGAGACGTTAGGCCCTTTTGGGGCTAGTCCAGCATCCAAAAGTCAAACGTTAGCCCTTTCTGGGCTCCTCCAAGATGCCACATGTGCCATCCGTCCTATCCAACTGCCACACACTCAAGGTGACGTCCAAGTCTCTTGGGTGACATCCTGGCCATCAAAAGGAAAACATTCCATCTGAAGTGGGTCAACCCCTCTGGGCTGGGCTCAGCCAAAGTGTCCTGGGTGGAACGTCCTTCTTCTTCTCAAGTGTAAAGGCTCAACCAATCATTGTCATGTCTATGCCCCTGATGGGGTCCCAGCAACCATATGATTGGATCTTCATCCTCATGGAGGTCCGAGCTAATCATCTCCCCATGTGTACCGGTCCAACTGGTACATGTCCGTCGGGCATGGTCCTGCACATCAAAAACTTCTCCCTCCATGGGCTCATTAGTCACAGGGATCATAGCAATGTCAATCACGTTTCATCATTAATTTTATCAAATACATGCATAAAACCCCTGATATATCCTTCAATAGCTCAAAGACATTACAATGACCTGCTATACAAAGCCGAAGAAAAAGACAAAATTCCCTATTGGGCCAGCATCCATAAGAAAAGGAAAGTTTCTAGAGGGTATCATCCAAGCCATGTAAAACGAAGTGATGTGGTCAAGGGATGTCCAGACATATGGGTAGAGTGAAAGACAGGGGTGTATGATATTACCTGTGGGTGCCTTTGTAGAAGGTGAGATGTACATGTCATGGATGCAATTCTTTCCAAGCCCTTTATTTCCTTTATTCTTTCTTTTCTTTATTGTTTTTTCTTATTTATTTTATTTCAAGGTCTAACTAGAGGACACTGCCTTGGCATGGTGACAAAAGCTGACAGTGTTACACACAAATACTTTCACAGAGATGATAAGGTTGGCTCGTGATGAGACCCCCTCTCCCTTGGCCATGCAACCGAAGGTCACTGCCCTGGCATGGTAACCAGATAATGGCAATGTCATACTACTAGGTACCCATGAACATAATGGGCTGGCTTGTGATGAGACCCCCCATCCTCTTGGCTAGGTCTTATTTTGTTATTTTTCTTTGGGTCCCTCTTCTTTCTTGCTGAGAGGATTTTTATTGCCTTCTCAGGGATCCCTGGGCGAGGCATCTCTAGGTTTCATTTTTATGGCTTTTATCTTTCACCAGCTGCTTTTACCTTCTGGGCCTTTAGCCCCTTCTTCCCATGAGATAAGGTGTAACCCCACAAACAAATCATCCTAATGCCCGAACTAGGGGAATGGGGCCGATGAGTGGGAAATAATATGTAAAAGTGATGACGTGATGGGAGCAGACGATGGCTCTTCAAAAATCCCCCGGTGGAAAACCAAAACCTATGGGTACAAGCTTGCTAGGGCACCCTATCAATCCCTCCAACCATGGTCAAGCAGGTCAATGTAAGATCCAAGAAGTTGTCAGCAATAAAAGGAATTCGATGCATATATCTAAAGGTCATAATGATAAAAAAATGACACATACCATGATACCTGGACCAATTACCTCATGGAGCAAGAGTCTTCTTCGATACAAGTCCAAACCAAAGGTGATGGATGTTGTTGTTGCTGACAAGACAAGTCTGATGAAAGAGAGGAAATATGGGCCCTCTAGAGCCATGATCAGGTCAATCCTTCTCTCGGTACTCCATGTCTAGGACCTGTGGGCCTCGAGACATGATCTCCTAGTTATCCCTAGAAATCGGGGATAACAATATCAAAGAAGCTCCTCTTTTAATTCCTTTAGGAAGCCTTACTTCCCTCTCCTCTTCAAAATGGACCCGATCACGCTTAGAAAATACAATATCTAATCATATTGTTGATAAGGTCATTGTATAAGAATGAACTGCTATGCCATTTCTCTGACTTGCTAGCTTATAATGGTGTTTCTTGGTTATCAATTCATCTATAGATTTTTGTTTTTGTTTTGTAGTACACTCAGCCCAAATGAGATTTGTAATTATTTAGGATTAGATTCGATGTAATATATTATTGGCAATCATGAGAGAGTCCTTTTCTTCATTCCATTCCCTACATTTATGCACACATGACATTTCAGTGTTCACCTTTTCAGGGATTTCGTTTGGAGTAAAACTTTTAAAGTCCACATGTTGGGAAATGTACCCCCATGGATTACTACTCGATGGATGGAGGAAGTTGCAGTAGATGATATTCAGACACCATGCAGAGACGAGATGGAGCCTCCTCCTCCTTAGACACAGTGCCCTAGACCCTTGATATTGGCCTCCTTTTGATCATGACGTCACCTTCTAGGGTTTGATGGAGCTAAGGCTGATGCCACTTGGGGTGCCACAGGTGATTTGGCATGACCATGGATGAGGAGACACACCACTTGTCATCATTACACATTGAGAGGTTACCACGTGGCCTTGGGAGGCCCTCCTCTAGCCTTGGGATGCTTGACGTCACTACAAGTGTTGAATTTATGATGTATTATTTGCATTTATTCATTTTTTAGAGGCTACTGAGGGGTCATCCCCACTTGTATTTGTTATTTTCACTTGTTATGTGTACAAAGTGCTAGGTTTGGCCTCATGTAAGAAGGCTAGCGCTACAATTCATTTTAATTATCACTTCCCTCACACTTTTATGGGGAACAACTTTAAAAGTTTCGCTATTTCAGCCTCTTTTGCCTTTTTCTCTTATGAACTATTCTTGAAGGAGGTTCTTTGTGGATGTGTTGCACTCTTGGATGGATAATTTCTGCAAATTAGTGTTTTATGCTCTTGATTCTTGGAAGAAGTAAGTAATTTCTGCAATTTTATGTCTCTTGTCAAATGTGAAAGGTTGAATTGCTATATTGTTGCAAGTATTCTTGTCTTGTTGAAACCCTACGATGGAAACATAAGTACTTCTTTCTCTCACAAAGTTTTATTTGTCCAAGTTTGTGAAACATTCTTTCTATGGTTAAAATCCTAAGGCCCAAAAGTGCTTTCACTTTAGGGTTTTAACCCTAGACTTTGATCCTTAAACTAAGTGAAGCTAGGAGAAGGAAAAAACGACACAAAAGTGTAAATTTGTTGAACCTGCATAGAATAGATCTAGCTAGAAAATACCACACACATTTGCAGAGACAAATTGAGAAAGAAGAAGCAAGAGAGAAAGAATGAAAGAATTATGATTAACCATATTCCACACTCAAAGAGTGAATAATTTACAATATGTATAGGCTACATGAGTAACTAATGCACCATAGTGGTGGTCTAGAGTGATCTGTATATACACCAACAGTTACGGGAGTAAACTGCCACCTAGTCTAGTCTCTCTGGCAGTTACGGGAGTGAACTGCCACCTAGTCTGAGTTAACTAGTCTATCAGTCTTCAGTTAATTGACTAAAACATAATGAAGTGAGGAGGAGATCAGGGAATAATTAGTAATGTGCTAGTATATTGATGATCCCAAGGACAACACACATTAGCTGGTGATGATCCCAATGTTGAATGGTGATAAAACCAATGTAGCATCTAAACTCCACTCAACTAGTCAAACTGAAGTGAAAACTGAAGAGAATGTTCTCCTAGAGGAATATTCTCCATAAAATTTAGGAGACTAGATAATGAATAATAGACATAGGCAAAACCTTAGGAAAAATAAATCCTAGGTCTGTGTGAAGTACTCCAACACCCCCCCTGAACATCACTATGGTGAAAATAAAGAATGGGTCCTGGCAACGAGGCCATGTTAGGTACCCAAATACAAAAGATACATTAAAATAAACGAGGAAAGAGAGAAAACCTCATGGGAACCCCCCCACCCCCCTCAAATTACAATGCATAAAAAAAATGGGAAGGAACAAAAAACAATTTCTAAGGAACCATGTCCTTCACTCCAAGAAGACCTCACAACTGTGCAAGTTTGTGCTCGTTGAAGATTTTGTTGAATATGTAGATGTCTGCATGGATCTGATGAAGTAGATGCACCATTAATATATCCACACATATCCACTTTCTCTTCTTGTAATGAAGAAGATGTTGATATTATGGTAGCTGCGAGAGGTATTTACCTCCACGTGTAAACCTGACGAGGATAGAATACTCCAGGAAGCAAGAAGAAACCCTAATGAGTTGGCTAATAACCCTAGAAGACTTTTCGGCTCAAGAAGATAATTTATATTAGGTTATTACCCTCCAAGAGAAGAAGTCGACCAGAAATAATAGTATATACTGAACAGACAGATACCCAGAATGAGAAGTCAGCCCAGGAAGTTAGCCAGAATTAGTATAAATACAGGAGGCCAGTTCTCATTCTAGCAAGCAGTCTCAGAATTGTAGAGAAGCAACTTGTGCGCACTGCAATGCCCAATCTTGTGTGTAGGTTTGAGGAGAGCTGCCATTGCAGCTGCTGCAGCTAGCAGATCATGTTTGGCTAGGGTTTGGAACATCTGATCAGCTTTTGTTGGTGTGCTATCCTTGGGGAAAGGTGCACTACCCTTTGTTTGGCTATAGACTAGCCTAAGGTTTTCTTCCGGAGTGATTCTCTGTCAAGGTTAAGGTGCTCGGAGGGTGGCTTCGGCCTATGGTTGGGTGACAATAGAGATATTGTTAATGGTAAAATGAGCACATCCATTATATTCTAACGGGTTATGGTCCCACACCTCCTTCATTTAGTCTAACCATTGGAAGGAAACATAGCCGTAAGGATATTAAGCTCGTTGAAGAACTGCCACTAGGGTTTCTAGCAGGAGTAGTCACCATAGCCCTATCACGAGGGTTGCTAGCAGGTGCAGTTGTAGAAACCCTAAATCCTCTCGTTGAGGCACCTTAAGTGAAGGGATTGACCTAATATCTAGATAGATCAGTGTGCCCTAGCCTAGCGCATCTCCTGGTACTCTCAAAAACCCAAGATGCGAAGTTTGAGTTTTTGGTCAAATCTAGGGTTGACCAAGTCAAAGCAGCCATGACTTATTCTATGAAATCAGAGAACAAGTTAGATGGAGCCTCTAACTTTAGAGCGTCGAAGACAAGTATTGACCTCATCCTTGCCAAGAATAAAGTGTTGGATATCGTGAAAGGAAAGACCATGGAACCAGAGTTTGAAGAAGGAAAAGAGAAGGAACCACATAACGTTGCAGTTATGGAGAAGTTCAAAAACGGTGACATCAATGCCATGCGTATCATAGTGGAATCTATAAAAGACCACTTGATACCCTACATCTCCCATCTTGACTCATCGAAGAAGATGTATGATGCCCTAACAAACCTCTTCTCGATCAGAAACATTGGACAAGTTATGAGTTTGAAGAATGAGCTCCATGACATGAAGATGAATGATGAGGACATCATAACATCATACTTTGTGAGGATATCTCAGCTAAGATATCAACTATAAGCTATTGAAGAGATCATTTCAGAGAAGGAATTGGTAAACATAGTACTCAATGGTCTTCCCAAGACGTGGGATGCATTTTCCACAAGCATGAACACAAGGAAGGAGTATCCTACATTTGAAGAACTTTGGACTTGTTGTGCTTAAGAAGAATCCAGGATCAATGCAAAAGTGAAACCCCAAAAGAAGTACGATGATCAAGCCTTCACAACAAGACTCAAGAATTTCAGGAACAAAAGGAAGTTTGGTTCAAGAAGGAAGCCAAATCAAGAGAAAGACATTTCAGAAGTACAATGCTTCAACTGTCGAAAGTATTGTCACTACAAGAATCATTGTCCCAAGCTAAATAAAAGGAAGGAGAAACACGAAGCATCAGTTGCTAAAGAAAAGGAACCTACAAAAAAGACTAAGCAGGATGTAAGAGACTTCTTCTTCTGAAGGTAACAATACTCTTCTTAGTTCTTGTACATATCTTGTTTGAATAGTCTCTATATATATCTTGTATATCTATCTCTTAGAAGATAATATGTTCCAAGAAGAACTATACTTATGGAAGAACAACAAGATAAGGATTGATATCATTATACAAGTCAGATATTACACATGAAAGGTTGAAAAATCATGTGGAAGCTATTACAAGATAAAGCGAAATAAGAATCAATTCTGAAGAAACTTAGAAGAAGCAAAAATAGAAAGAAGTCAACAATCAAGAGAAAATTGGAAAAAGACTTATGACACTTTGCAGAATACAATAATGATGCAGATGGAAACGTGGACTCTCCTAGATGGAGGGAGCCAATTATATATCACCATAAAGAAGAGAATTCATTCATACATGAAGCAAGGATTAGTAGGGAGCTAATCCTATGATCCATTGAAGATGATGAAGTATATATCCATGGTAGAAAACATGAAAAGTTATACGTGTTCAAGAAGTCTTCTTTGAAGAGAAGCCTTAAAATATCCCCGTTTGTCCATTCACATCCATGATCCTATGATGAAAGGAAAACATGGAATATTTAGGGCATGGAATCTATAAGAAACTCCATGGACCCAAGAGTTAAATAAAAACATGAAGAAGAATATGAAGATTCCAAGAAAGAAGAGAAGACTGAACAACCAATCATTATATCGAGAATCACAAGATCACTAACCTGATATGAAAGCAATCAAGCAGAACTAAAAGTTGTGATGAAGAATAGTGTATATATGCAAGCATTACAAGATCTAGAGCTAGAGGTTCTCCCAGATGGAGGGAGAAGACTATGACAATTAGTTGTTCCAGTAAACCAGACATACCTCTACATGAGTCATTATATCATCCACAACATTCATGAGTTGGAGTTCTACATCAGATAAATGCAAAGAATGTTCTCCAGAGCAATTGAGCAAAGAGCATATGAAGAGCAATCTCAAGACTTTGAGGCATACCAGAAAGAGACCCTTGTATGCAGATGGAAGAAAATAACTTGGTGGAGAACCTCCAATGCACAGCAGAAGTGTGGTGAAGATTTCCTATAACAAGATATTGTATCAATATGATTAATCAGAAGATCAAATCTCATGATGACATAAGAAGTGCCACATGTATATGTTCCAATTTTCCAACAATGATATTGATCAGAGCTACATGAAGCCTTCAAAGAAGACCAGTGCTCCAGAACGAAGTACATTTGAAATCAAGCATTACATTATCCGTGATGAAATTCAGAAAGGAGAAAGAGATTCTCCAATACATATCTCCACAGATGAGCAGATAAATGGACATCTTGGTAAAGCTTCTGTCCAAGATAAAAGAGTTTGCGTACTCAAACTGGAGCTCATGGAGATGACTTATTTATTGAAAAAGAAAGAGATGACTCCTAGGTTGGGAGGGAGCACTAATATGTATTGATTTATGGACAATCGTTTTTCAGTTCAAAAAATGGTCTAGGATGAGCAGTTTCCTTAGAAAGTGGATTGAGATGTCTGACGGACAACAATTTCTCATTGTGGTTAACATGGGAAATGGTCCATATTGTTGATGTATCATAGACAGTGACTTCCCATTGTGGTTAACATGGGGATTGGTCTAGGGAAGTCCCTCTTCTTGAGGGTTAATCAAGAAGACTGGCCTGCCTCGCTGGACAACGATTTCTCATTGTGGTTAACATGAGGAATGGTTCGTTTTGGAGGTTGGTAAAGGACAATCTTTTCCTCTTGTGGTTAACAGGGGAAATGGTCTGGAAAGTCATTCCTTAGGGTTTATACATTCTCTCCAGGGTGCACTTTGATTAGTGTAGGAGGAATGGCCCAGGGTGGGGAATGGTCCAGGCTCAACAATCAAGTATAGGCATTCCTTAGGGTTTATACATTCTCTCCAGGGTGCACTTTGATTAGTGTAGGAAGAATGGTCCAGGTTCAGAATACATGACAGTTATTCTTCCTTGATTGATAAGAATAGTCCAGATATCTCATTGTTCTACTCTGAGGGTAGATATTCTTTTAGATCTCACATATGTGAGTGAAAGATTGGCCTAGATGATTCAGTTTATATCATAACATTGTTTCTGTGCAGGTTGATATCAGATGATTGTTATGAAGACTGTATGACAGTAGATGTATACTATTGTGGTGGATGTGTTCCATTGTTCGTGACTATACGTTGCTGATCAAGTATTTTTGTTCTACTTGGTGTGGTAGTGTACAACTGGATTGTAGTTATGTACTACTATGGATAGACACAGTTGTGTTCTATTTTGTTTTGATTGCCTTGAAGACTATCAACAGTATTGGAAATGATCATCAATTAGATGGATAATCAAAGGACAAAGATTTACCAAACAGAAAATGGTTCAGAACATTTACTCTTCTAGATTAGAATAATGGCTCTTGTATCACTCTATGGAGTGAACATCATGTCTAATTACTCAGATAGAGTATGGTTTCAAGAGATGATGCAGTTGATGACACTGATGATGATGATGGTGCTCATGATCTAGTCTATACAACTATGTTGATGCTACCGAGTGAATGGTATGTTTTTGTGCTCAAGACCATTACCTGTAATACCTCCCTAGCTAGGAGAGAGTGTTGATATTATGGTAGTTGAGGGAGGTATTTACCTCCATGTGTAAACCCGACGAGGATAAAATACTACAGGAAGCAAGAATAAACCCTAATGATTTGGCTAATAACCCTAGAAGACTTGTCGGCTCAAGAAGATAATTTATATTAGGTTATTATCCTCCAAGAGAAGAAGTCAGCCAGAAATAATAATATATACTGAACAGACAGATACCCAGAATGAGAAGTTGGCCTAGGCAATTAGCCAGAATTAGTATAAATATAGTAGGCCAGTTCTCATTCTGGCAGGCAGTCTCGGAATTGCATAGCAACAACTTGTGTGCACTACAGTGCCTAATCTTGTGCGCAGGTTTGAGGAGAGCTGCCATTGTAGCTGTTGTAGCTAGAAGATCACGTTTGGATTGGACTATCTCTTAGCTAGGGTTTGGAGCATCTGATCAACTCTTGTTGGTGAGCTATCCTTGGGGAAAGGTCTGCTACCCTTTGTTTGGCTATATAGCCTAGGGTTTGCTTCCGGAGTGATTCTCTGTCAAGGTTAAGGTGCTTGGAGGGTGGCTTCGGCCTATGGTTGGGTGATAATAGAGATATTTTCAATGGTAAAATGAGAACATCCATTGTATTCTAACAGAAGATCCAAATAAGGTTTGGATGAAACTTTGAAAACTGTGCGACCGTTTTCGGAAAAAAACGCTGAAATTTTGTTGATTTTAAAATGATCATAACTTCACTTCCCAGACTTCGTTGCGGTCAATTTTTTTTTGAAATTGGATAATTTCCAAGGAGGAATTCAAATATCCAATTTGTTTCTGCAATTGTTTCTCAGAAAATATATGAATTGAGTATGATGTTTGCGACTCCCTTTTTGTCTATTGATATGCATGCATTGTGCATGGAAAAGTGTTTTCATGTGACACCTGAGATGCATGCCATATATCTTCCACATGAAATTCAGAAAACAAATCTGAAATGGAGTAGGCATCATCTTCAAATAATGGAATACAAATTTGTGCAAATACTTGTGTAGAAGACTCTTCATAATAAAATGTTTGAACTTCTGGTGGCTTCTCTTCTTGCTCTATCTGTTCAACCTCCTACATGAAATCTTCACAATATTCTTTATTCCCGAATAGAACCTCCAATTTGGTCCATAATTCATTTGGAGTTGAGTCTTGTGAGACATCATATAGTTGGTAGAGAATTTCTGGAGAAAGAGACAAGCAAATAAATCCTATGGCCATATCTTGTCTATTGAGATAGTCATTTTTCTCATTGGCAGAATAAGGCTCTACCTATGTTTCCATAGTTATTTGGTATAAGCCTCTGCATCTGAGCTAAAGAAGAATTTTTGGCTTCCATTCCAAATAGTTACGAGGTGTGAGAAGTATTGTCGGTGAGTAAAACATAGATTCCATCTTTTTGTGTTCTTCAATCTTCAGTACCTGCAAAAAGAATTTGGTGTAGCTTTGCTTAGCAGTTTGTCGGCTTTGATACCATGTAAATGTGTTGAACCTTCAAATAATATATCTAGCTAGAAAATACCACACACATTTGCAGAGAGAAATTGAGAAAGAAGAAGCAAGAGAGAAAGAATGGAAGAATTCTCATTAACCATATTCCACACTCAAAGAGTGAATAATTTACAATAGATATAGGCTACATGAGTAACTAATGCACCATAGTGGTGGTCTAGAGTGATCTGGGCACACACCAGTAGTTACGAGAGTAAAATTCCACTGAGTTTGTTCTCTCAAGTAGTTACGGGAGTGAACTGCCACCTAGTCTGAGTTAACTAGTCTATCTGTCTTCAGTTAACTGACTGAAATAGAGTGAAGTGAGGAGGAGATCAGGGAATAATGAGTAATGCATTATTCTAGTGATGATCCCAAGGACAATGCGCATTAGCTGGTGATGATCCCAATGTTTCATGGTGATAAAACCAATGTAGCATCTAAACTCCACTAAACTAGTCAAACTGAAGAGAATATTCTCCCTAAACTTTAGGAGACTAGATAATGACTAATAAACATAGGGAAAATATTAGGAAAAATAAATCCTAGGTGTGTGTGAAGTACTCCAACAATAAGTTCCAAGTGTGTTTGCACCCTAGGTACCTTCTTCCTTAAATTCTAAAGCCTAAGGCCCAAGTGTGTTTGTACCTTAGGTTTTGGACTTTTCCTCTCTTGTTTCATCTAGATCAATCTTCAAACTAATGCATTTGAGACTCTATAATCCCTAGAGAAAAACAACACTAGTCTAGAGGTGTTCGTGGGGTTAAAGTAGCCATTAAAAACATTTTCCTTACTCTCTCGAACATTTAACTAACATTGTTAACCCTAAACCTAGAAAACTTCCACTATTTCTTGCTGTTGTTATAAAATTTTGCTACAACCATTGAAAACAACATTAAATTGTTGCATACACTCAACTACAAATGGATTAACTTGTTCAAAAATTACTTCTAACAATTGGATAATTTTATGCTTGATGAATGCTTACTTTTCATGCTAAATAGCTACATTTTTTAGCACTTTATCTTGTTGTTGTTGCAAAATAGTTATTTTTGTTATATTGGTTTGTTGTTGTAATTTGAAATATCCATAGCATTTATTACTTGTCTACTGCCTAAAAGGCTATTTTTGTACTCTATAATTGATAATTGTCTATATATGTTGCAAGTGGTTTATTGTCTCGTACAGGTACAAAAATTATTTCCTTATCCTTTATCCCTCACATCACTAACCCTAAGCCTAACAAACTTCCACTATTTCTCGTTGTTGTTATAAACGTTTTCTACAACCACTGAAAACTACATTAAATTGTTGCATACACTCAACTATAAGTGGCTTAACTTGTTCAAAAATTACTTCTAGCAATTGGATAATTTTATGCTTGATGAATGCTTACTTTTCATGCTAAATTGCTACATTTCTGAGCACTTTATCTTCTTGTTGTTGCAAAATAGTTATTGTTGTTATAACATTGGTTTATTGTTATAATTTGCAACAACCATAACATTTATTACTTTTCTAGTGTCTAAAGGGATATTTTTGTACTCTATAATTGATAATTGTCTATATATGATGCAAGTGTTTTATTGTCTCGTACAGGTACAACAATTATCCCGTTATCCTTTATCCCTTCTATCCCTCTCCTAGACCTAGGCCTAACTAAGAGGTGACCAATATAGGGGGCGATAGCCTTGGCTAATTCTTTCTATTTGATCCCTTGAGCTTACCAAGGAATCCTCCCTTGTGGTGGACCTCTTGCTATTTTTGCACTCTATAACTTGATAATTGTCTATATATGTTGCAAGTTGTGTATTGTCTCGTACATGTACAACGATTATCCTGTTATCCTTTATCCCTCTCCTAGATCTATACCTAACTAACATGTGACCAAGATAGGGGTCGGTAGGTTTGGATAATCTTTCTATTTTATCCCTTGAGGTCACGAGGGAAGCCTCCCTTGTGGTGGACCTTTTCCATCACTAAAACAAGATATATCTCTACTTAGGCGACAATGGCATATTCTTCCATAGTTACACAAGATTTGGTGATCTTGTGGAGAGATTTGCACAAGTACAAATCATGTGATAACAAGTAGCACACAAAAAATTCTTACAACATATGTAGAAGTAAAAAGAACTTCAATTTTTGAATATATTCAGAAATAAATCAAGAGAGAAAGGAAAAGGTCAAGGTTAGGATTTTATATTATCATAATTTGAACTTTTATGAAATTAAAAAAAAATTAATGGACATTTCGTCTTTAAAAAATATACCAGATTGCATGGCTTACATGTATAACCTTGTATTTGAAATCCTTTATTGACCATTGTTAAGAACTATTTTATAAGGCTGCATACATTTTCCATCACTACCGCTCTTTTGCTTTATATGTGTTACAAGGAAATTCTCTCTATGGCTAGGGGTAAACCACAACAGACGGAATGACACCCAAAAATCAACTCTAGTCTCAAGTATGCTAGATAAATGGAAATGCTACCAAAAGGAAGGCTAGAAGCCTACCTCATCTGGACTTCCAAAGAAGACCACGGTTGAGCTCATGATCCAACACTTGATCCTTGCAACTTGCCCTCAACATCCAAGATACAAAAGCATATGGAAATTGTATAAAACGTTAGCATATAAAATAGCATATTCCACTAACATGTATAACAAATATGCCCATGGAAAGTAATAAAAATATTTGCAACATTTAATTGGACAAGAAAAGAGTATTTTTATTAATGTAATCAACATAAGTACATAGGTGACAAACTTTTGTATCGGCACATATCGGAACCGAGAAACTAAGTCCCTCTACCTGGGCCTTCACCACTTCAATCCTCCACAAATGAAAGCTCACAAGTAGTTGGAGTAATTGAGTTTATCCTTCTCAAGATAGAAAGAGCTTGGGGGTTGAACACAAAATAAGTTCAGACTTTCAAGGACAAAGGGATGTAGACTCAATATGAAGTGAAATTTCTCCAGAGTGTCTTTGATCTCGATGATGAATATCTCAAGGCATGTATATGGCTCAATTTATAGCCTTCAAATGGACTTGAAGGGTCGAGTTAGAGCATTTCCAATACATGGAAGGTCAAGGATCATGGATCTCGTGACTTGGTATGGAAACCCGACATATTTTTTAATTTTTGAGAAAAAAACCTGATGTATGCAGTATGTAATGGAGCAACCTGCATATACATGAGTTGTCTAACTGTGGCCCACGTATATGTACAAATTTTTTAATTTTTTACTCTGGAATGAGCAAAATGGGGAATTTGAGTTTGGAGAGGGAAAGGGAAGGCCATCAAATAAATATGCATGGAGTGTGGAAAAAATTGCTATAACAGATGCCCTCTAATGTGTGAGGTTAGAGGAGCAATCACGATGGCTGAAATACATTATAATTCCAAGAAGTGGAGTAGTGAGGACGCAACTGTAAGGAATAGTCACCCGTGAGAATATTACAATTCATATTGACTCTGTACACATGGTTTCCAATCCTGATTACACTGCAGATTCATGTGGATATATAACAAATAGTTGTTCATGGCCATGAATAGACAATACAAAGTAGACATATGCCATAGGTTGTCATAGTCACAAAAAAGACACAGTGGAGTCCAGTCTCAAAATCAATTGAATATATCTGTATACAATGGATTACAATGTGATCTTCCATGATCACTGAATTCATATAGGTATTGGTTTGATGAAAGACAATATCATATATGGGATGTTGCTACTATAAACTGGAGGTCTTCTACACTATCCGTTGAAGATGCAATTCTACATCATGTGAATAAAGGAGTTGAATTCAAACACAAAGACACTTCGTTTGATTATCGATCATTGAGGTATATCATTAAAAAACGCGAGACAACCCACCGATACTGAAAGTAGGTGTCAAGGCACCAAGTACATTCAACAAGTGTGAATAAATGTGTTGAGTTTGAATACTTGAAGAATCCATCGATCAGGGGACATTGTTGTATTCCAAACTGTTGATGGCAGGAGAACCTTCCACTGATGACTACAAGCCTCTAGGTACTCTTATGACTCTAGATATCAATTCCAAAATAGATGAGTTGAAGTCGATGGAATGAGACTCACTAAAAGGAGAGAATTAAGACATCTCTCATCATCCAACGTGAGGTACAAAGAAATAGTTTGATTATTAGGAAGAACTCAAATGAATAGGATGTTCACGAACCAATGACCATGTGCATCTATCACATGCACCAGATGCAAGTAGTACATGAAAGAGACCCTCTGACTAGCAACCAATAATGAAAATTGTCGACAAAGGCGAGGAAACCACCAATAGAGTCTAATGGAATCCAAGACACCGCAATAATCCCAATGTGTGAATAAATTTCTTTCCATCGAACACAAGGGAAACTCCTCAGTCAATGACCAATGGAGAAGTATCATTTGATAGGTTCAATGTCACCTACTAATGATGAAAGTAGGCCCAGGGTGCAAGGTAGGACAACAAATTCATGTGATTCTAAGATTCACTTGTAAAGGGATGGTCGACATGCAAATTCAAGAGTTCTGAGGAATGTTCGACACAAGCTTATACTTCCTTTGAATAAGAGCATGAGATGGATGGATAACCCAAGAAACATAGAATTAACACTAATTATTGACAAAAGTTTGTGACGCATGAGACATCACCAAAATCTCCGTAAGGAATGGAACAATAACCAGTCGGAGGAGTAGACTCTAAGTAACAATTTCAGCTTCCTAAGGCCATGCTAAATCCAAACCTTGGATGAAATGGACTCAAGAATTTTTTCTCTATTCTAAGGATACACGATTGTTGCTGATAGGAGATACTATTATTTTCCCGCCCATTTTTTTTTCATATTCAAAGAAATGCTATGATAAAAGAGAGGAAACGAGTGTCGTGAGTAAGAAACTAGTTCCAAGCAGTGGAACATACCTATTCTCAATGAAAGGGAATGCATGTGGGACATGGACACTTGGTGGGATGTTTCCTCTTCGGGTAAAGGGTATCAGGCTGCAAATGATATATGAAAGACATTGCTTGGCTAATGCTAAGAATTGTTGGGGAAAGGGGATTATAACGAGAAAGCAAGAGCCGACATTAGGCTCAACAATGCAAGCAGGATAATGGGATTCAATTACAACCTGTCACTAGAAAGAAACTTCCAATACTGTCCTTTTTTCATAAATTTAGTCCCTTGGGCCTGAAAAAGTATATAATAATAATAATAATAAAACAATACCCGGGAGAACTCTTCTATCCAATGGTGACTAGAGTATTCCTTTTTCGTAAGTAGTCTATTTGGTTTGGAAAATGGTTAAACTCTTACCAAAATATACGTCTTTTCAAAGCCATTTAATGAGTTTGAAAGAGACAAGTTCACTCGACAATCTTTTCATTTTTTCAGGAGTTGAAAAATAGCTTAACTAAGATTCGGCGAGAGTCCCATAGGTAGTGGTCAGAATGAGATTTAGTAAGAGTAATGAGGTTCAATTGCAATGTGATATCGGGACTATAAGGGACTCTTGGACCTATGGAGTAACTTTTGCATGGGCGCCAAATGGAAAAAGTGTTCTAACTAGGGTACCCATGTTTGGTAAGTCTCTACCACTTAATAATGACACTTCTACTGGCAGAGGAAGGTTCTGTGTCATTAACAAATGGGTTCATACCAAGGGCATATGAATCATGGTCATAGGACGATGCAAAAATGAAAAGTGGGGTGAGAACCTATCCTATATTCCAATGATGGTATATACCTACAGGAGGCACAAATGGGCGGAAGAATGTTGAAAATCCATAAAGACCCTGGACAAAACCACTTCAAACTAGGTCTTACATTGCACAATCAGTCCATATGGTCTCAAGAATAGGAAAGATAGGGTAAAAACTATATAAACTGGGTAATATTTTTTTACAAATAGTAAAAATGAGACGTTTTACCATGTCATTTGAGTTTTTCACCCACATAGTGCTTTTGAGGCCATTTCACCCACGATCTTCTAGTGACGATTTAGAGAGCTACGATCAACAAAATTGGAAACTGTCTGGACCAAGTAAGTGCTCATCCTGTACTCTTCCATTTCCATGGTTTAATTTTTAGATTTAGTGCTTAAGTTTTTAGTTTTGGAGGTCGTAAGGTCTAAACTAAGGTATACATAGTCTATAGTTCATTGAGGTACGTATATGACCCCATGTACGCGATCAAAGTAAAGAATGCCTACATATATCGAGCCCTATACATGAATGTTATAATTGTATCCTCCGTACAACTTCATGAGGAGGTTTTTTAATAAAATGTGACTCAACATTTGATGTTTCCTTTGCAGGATGGTGATGGAATGGAGAGAGAGGGAGAACGAGTGTAACATATCCACTACCTAAAATAATAAAAAATTTCGTTCTTCCTCAAGGAACAGAATCCCCGAAGTCCTACGGGGTCTAGTGCGGGCTAGTTCTTCCCTATTCACCATCCCTGTGATCGTGGGTTAGGATCACAGGCCAAACAAACCAGGCGTCCTTCACAAATCGCAACCTCACGATTCGTGAATCAAAGGCCTTCCAGTTCTCTTCACAAATCTCCGATACCCGAGATCACTAAATGGGTATAGCTACCTTCTGTCAGCATACTCTAAGCATGACCGTCGGCTAGGCTAAACTCTAGCTCCTCTCGCTACTTGCGACTTCGTAAGTCCAAGTGTTGAGCTTTCGTGCCCTTCTCCCACGAATCCCAGAGACATGAGGAGTCAACGGAGCATTGACTCCCTCCTCTAGGCGAGGCAGGTCCACCCGTCAATCACGCGGGTCCCCACCTTGAAGTGTTGCCATGTGTCCTCTCGTGCTTGGCTCTCGACACTTTGCTACTCGCGACTTGGAGCACCCAACCCTTGGGTTCTTACCTCGCGAACCTATGAGGTAGCGAGATCCTTGGATCTCTGCCACCTGTCCTCCTCGGATGGACGGTCCTGATTCTCTCATGGCTTCACCACTCATGACTTGGAGCATCCAAACTTTGGGCTCTTACCTCGCGAACCTCTGAGGTAGTGAGATCCTTGGATCTCTGCCACCTGTCCTCCTCGGATGGATGGTCTTGATTCTCTCGTGGCTTCGCCACTCACGACTTGGAGCATCCAAACTTTGGTCTCTTACCTCGCGAACCTCTGATGTAGCGAGATCCTTGGATCTCTACCACCTGTCCTCCTCGGATGGACGGTCCTGGTTCTCTCGTGGCTTCGCCACTCGCGACTTGGAGCATCCAAACTTTGGGCTCTTACCTCGCGAACCTCCGAGGTAGCAAGATCCTTGGATCTCTACCACCTGTCCTCCTCAGATGGATGGTCCTGGTTCTCTTGTGGCTTCACCACTCGCGACTTGGAGCATCCAAACTTTGGGCTCTTACCTCGTGAACCGTCGAGGTAGCGAGATCCTTGGATCTCTGCCACCTGTCCTCCTCGGATGGATGGCTCGGATCCTTTCGTGACCTTGCCGCTCGTGACTTGGAACATCCAACTTTTGGACTCCCATCTCACAAACCTCCGAGTTCACGAGTTCCCTGGATCTCTACCACCTGTCCTCCTTGGATGGACAGCTCGGATCCTTTCATGACCTCGCCACTCGCGACTTGGAACATCCAACTTTTGGACTCCCATATTGCGAACCTACGAGTTCACAAGTTCCCTGGATCTATACCACATGTCCTCCTCGGATGGACCGCTCGGATCCTTTCGTGACCTCGCCACTCGCGACTTGGAACATCCAACTTTTGGACTCCCATCTTGTGAACCTCCGAGTTCACGAGTTCCCTGGATCTCTGCCACCTGTCCTCCTTGGATGGACGGCTCGGATCCTTTCGTGACCTCGCCACTCGCGACTTGGAACATCCAAATTTTGGACTCCCATCTCGCGAACCTCCGAGTTCACGAGTTCCCTGGATCTCTGCCACCTGTCCTCCTCGGATGGACGGCTCAGATCCTTTCGTGACCTCGCCGCTCGCGAATTGGAACATCCAACTTTTGGACTCCCATCTTGCAAACCTCTGAGTTCACGATTTCCCTGGATCTCTGCCACCTGTCCTCCTCGGAAGGACGGCTCGGATTTGTTTTGTCCCCATTCACAAGGCTTAACCCTCGTCTATCTCCCTAAAGATCTAACGATTGTCGGGATTCCTAGTTCAGATCTGACGAGTCAGATCGGTCCCGATGCCGCTCCCTTTTCTTCTACTCTTTGGACGTAGAAAAATCAACGGTCCAGATGTTCTCATGGAGCCTGGGGGTCCACGATTCAGATTTCCTCTCTATCCTCGAAGATAGAGGAAAAAGGGTTAAGGCAATTAACGCCCTCATTCGTTCCTTCGATTCAACGGTCGTGAATGACCGCAGGTTTCCCGAAAGGATCTCATCCGTTGATCAATCCTTATCCTTACACTGCTACTTCGGGGTTTTGAAGAGGGTCATTCCTCTTCATACAGGGATTGCTAAAGCTTTCTCATCCAAGTCCTTTTGCCCGGTTCTTGGTAAGCCTTTCTAAGAAGGAAATCTCTGTGAAGAGATCAAAACTAGGGCTTTCTAGGATACAGATAAGGGGAACGAATTCCCGAGAATGGGCTGGATACCTGACTTAGTTCGACCTGGGTATTAGATTCATGTTTATCGACATAAGTCGTGCATGGATTCCTCTATTACAACCATATATCCATTGATTATCATCAAAACATTCACCGACATTTTTATACTAAAGTCATTCACAATCTTACAGTGTTGTGAGTATACTTACATATATATATATCAGCGTATGAATTTCAAGATGCAATACATAAAATACTTATCAGAAATAACACCAAAAGTGGGTGCAACTGCTGAGAGGGGTGCTCGTTTCCACCCAACCGTAGGCTCAGTGACTCCCAACGAATTTACCACTAGCCACCCCCGAGCTGAGACCACGATGCTCTGAGACTGCGTCTCTCTGTCTGTTAGTGACCAGGAGAGAAGGTTGCAATCCTTCCTCTCTGCTATCACTCACTCTATGTAATGCCAGAGTTCCCCTCGCATCTTCCCCCTCAATCGTTTCTGCCATACGCCTTATCCTCTCGCGAGGTTGCGTGTGGCACGATTAACCTTGCGTCGATCAGGCCTGACAGCTCTACGGATGGGTGGTTCACCATCCCATCCCTCATCAAGCCATCCGCCTACCAGCCTGTGAGGCATTGAATTTCAGGGCCAGTGAGCCGCTTTTGGTTCCCCGGGCCAGTGGAGTCCAAATACAGTATTTAATTCTCGGTGGAAGTTAACGCTACCTTTTCAGGTGCCCTCCACTGCCATCGTGGTCTCTTTTTCTGCACATCCCCTCATCAGCAGTCCTCCAATAGTTTTGGAAATTTTATTCACATTCATTGACCTCTTCTCAAGGTCCATTTACATCACATATTCTCATTTATGAGTTTGCCATAGTTCTTGGCTAGTCTAGTTATATTTACAAACTGGGGGAAACAGGGTGTTACAATTCCCTCCCCCTTAAAAAGGAACATCGTCCTCGATATTCTTAGCTACTAACATGAATTACATGTACAGAAGTAAACAAAATCGGATGTGCCTACTTCATGGCATCCTCCATTTCCCATGTAGCCTCATCTGGGCCAAAATGTTTCCACTGCACCTTGACCTGTGCAATGGTTATGTTCTGGAGCCGGGTTTCCTTTCTGTCCAATATGCATTGGGGTTCTGGTAGAAATTCTCCCTCCGGTTCCACCTGGATCACAGACCAGTCAATTATATGATTAGCATCATGTACATATTTCTTCAATAATGAAACATGGAAAACATTATGTGCTTTTACTGTGGGAGGAAGTGTTGGTCGATAGGCTTCAGGTCCCACTCTATCTAGGACCTCAAAGGATCCACAATACCGGGGTGCCAATTTGGCACAAGCCCCCATTTTCAGGGAACTCCTTCTGGGCTTAATTCTAAGGTATACATGGTCTCCTATGTCGAACTCTCTTGGAGTTCTCTTTTGATCAGCATAACTTTTCTGTCGGTTCTGAGTGATCTTCAGATTTTGTTTTATCTGAGCTACTTGTTGTTCCATTTCCTTCAACATGTCAGGTCCAAAATAAATCCTATTTACAAGATTACTCCAGCTGACCGGAGTATTACACTGTCTACCATAGAGGACCTCGAATGGACTCATCTTTAAGGATGCTTGATAGTCGTTGTTGTAGGCGAATTCTACCAATGGCAGGTAGTCTTCCCATTTCCTAGGTTGATGCATC
>ML799015.1:197212-243556 GCA_009831015.1 Picea engelmannii | reverse complement strand
CCCTCCAGAAAATCCCTCAAACTGATGGTCCTGCCCCTGCAAACAAAACCCAACTGTCGGAATGGCCCCAGGCCCTCAGGATAAGCTGGATCGAACCTCCCTCTAGATGATGGTGCGCCCTTGCTGGAAACACAAGAACAATACGACCTGCTACCTTCTGAAGCGCTAGATGGAGATGGGCTGAGACTAGAATGGTGTGGAGGAGTCTTTCATCCCCGAGACCAAGTTGTGGAACAAGGTGAGTGGATATTTCACCATTGAGTTGCTCACAAGGGTTTGTATAGAAAAACCCCCAAACTGAATTCTCAAGAGCAATAGCAAATGCTAATCCAAAACCAGAATGAGTAATAGGTGCGCCCCAGCCTCTTACTTATACTTTTCCTTCTAATTCTCTGTTGAGTTAGGTTAACTCCCAGGGTTAATCTTCTATTCTTCTGTTGAGTTATATTTTACTCCTTTATCCTTTTCCTTTCTTAAGTCAACTTAAAAATATAACTTTTAACTTCTTGAATTCCCCCCCCCCCCTCAGTGTGAGACTATGACCTAGTGGGGGTGCCCAGGCCACTAAGTCTCGTCATCACCTCTCTAAGAGGTGGGGGACATTACAACCCAACCATCAGCCACATGGAGGTGCGCATGCCACAAGGAGCCCTTGAATTGGGGGCTGTGCCCAATATTTGCCCAAATTTGGGTTTTTGAACTATATTATATAATTTTATTGATTTTTCAACTGTTTTTAGTGGATTTTGCCCAATATTGGGAGATCTGGAGCCCGATTTGAGGCCAAATCTTGGGAGGAAGTTGGGAGGTTGATGCCCACTTCAAATATATATAAACCAAGGGTTCTTGGTAGCCTTAGAGAGGTTCAAGAGAGAATAAATGTTGTAGAATTGTGAAGCCAAAGTCTTCTTTATGCAAGGAAGCCATTGAGGAGGGGAACTTTGCAGGCTAACTCCGGGAGCTTCGCTCAACCATTTTCAGTGTCGTCAATTGTGTTGGGTTCTTGAGGTCGAGAAGAACACAATGAGACCAGATTTTAATCCAAATGACACTTTTATGATGTACTTTTGAAGCATTGGAGAGAACTAAGAAATCCTCACCCACTAAGACAAAGGCCCAGAGACTTAGGCAATCTTGCCGAACTCTGTTAACAACTTTGTTGTTATTGTTTGTTGATTCTTTGTGCATACTTTCATATATGCATTTCTTATTATGGATTCCATGTTATATCATCAATTTATTCCTATTTCTTCAATTCCTAAATGGTTAATGAACTCATGCTTTAAAAATTAACCATAGTCTTAAAAGATCATTTCAGATCAAGTGGTATCAGATCAGGTTGATTGCTGGTTTTTGAGTTTGCATAATTACCAAGGAAAATCTAAATCATGGTGAAGGAGATCTTGTTGAAGAGAATCATGAGATTGTATCGAGAAAGAGTACTTCTCAAAGTGATAAGATGGCATCGAAAGGGGGACTTTCTCATAACAATATAGAGTTTCAAAATGTAAGTTTTTAAACCTGTGAAGTAAAGCAATGCATATAGATTCTTAAGAAAAACATAAATTAATCAATTCCTCATACATATAGTACATAGAGATTTATGCTGGAAACCCTTAACTAGGAGAAAACCATCCTTCCTTGGTGCCACACCTTTCAACTCTTCATTGTATTAATTTCACCATTCACCATACAATATATACAATGTTCTAGGTATTTCGTAGTTACCAAAACCCTAATCCCTTAATCCAGGATTAATTTAGAAAACCGCTAAAAATAGCAAAATCTGTTAAAATAGCAAAAACCGCCCAAAAAACAAATTTTGGGGCGCTGCCCCGAACGTTGTGTGTAACCAAGGGGGGTAAAAGTTGGGATCGTCAAACGCACGCACACACACATGGAAATAATATAACAAATACCCAACACAAAATATATTCTTTTCCATGTCGAAGATGGTAAAGGTTTTATATGATGATTACTTCGAGTGGAAGAGACCGATTCTAAGTGAATCTTCAAAATCCAAAAGTGAAGATGGAGAGGATCCTCCTAAACCTCCTTCTTCTCCATCAACTTCTTCTTCTTCAAGTACAAGTTCCAAATCCACGGCAAGAAAACATTCCCATAAACATAAACATGATATGCCTTTACTTAAGCTTGATGTGAAGTTTGAATTACCCATGTATGATGGTGAAGTCAATGCAAAGAGGCTTGATAAATGGGTCAGACAGATGGAAGTTTATTGAAGTGTGAAAAAAATCAAGGACAAGGCAACTCAAATCAAATTGGCATCGCTTCGTCTTACATGCACAACACTCATCTGGTAGAAAATCAAGTTGCAAAATGGCATGCAACAAGTGGGTAATGTATTTCCATCATGGCAAGGTTTTGTTTCTGCACTTAGAAAGAAATTTTATCCTTTGGGTTATAAAGAGAAGGCTTTAATTGAATGGCAAGGTCTTAAACTTAGAAGGGGACAAACGGTGCAAGAATACACAGATGAATTTCGTAAGATGGAATTAATGTTAGACATTCAATTACATACCCAAGAAACTTTTATGAAGTATATAGGAGGTTTACCTGCACATATTTGTAACATTGTATTTATGTTTGGAACTACTAATATTGATGAGGTTTATGTTCAAGAAAGATACATTTAGGCAAGGAAAACAAAAGTTGGGGTATCAGGGGAATCGTCTTCAAGAAAAGAGGACAAAAGGAAGGGGAATGGCAAGAAAGCAAATTCAGCGACAAGAAGGGAAGAGAAGCTCTCTTGCAAGCATTTCAAGAAAGAACGGCACGATGATTACCATTGTTGGAAATTGCATCCGGAGAAGAGACCAAAATAGTTCAAAGAAAGGAAAGGGAGGAAAATAGTTGTAGCGACAAAACAAACAACAGAATTGGGATCAGATTCGGGTGATGAGTCTAAAATCACAACAGTTGGTTTGACAGGTAAAATTGGTGATGGATATGATTCTAGAAGTAAATTTTTTCACATAAGGGTCATAATGAAGCATACTAAGGTCGACACATTGATAGATAGTGGATCTCAATCTAACTTGATTTCAGAGGAAGTGGTTAAACAATTGGGATTAAACACTCAGATGCATCATAAACCTTACTCACTTACATGGATAAGCAACAATCATAAATTGCACATAATAAAGCAATGCACTTTAAAGTTTGCAATTTCATCAAAGTTTGTGGATGAGTTAACATGTGATGTGGTGCCACTCAATGAATGTGGAATGGTCTTAGGAAGTCCTTATTTGTATGATCGTAAAGTAAGATTCTACAGGGAACATAATCAATATCACTTAATCAAAGAAGGTAATAAATATGTCGTACATGCTCATCACTTAAAAGCAAATAAATGTCTACAAACAATGGAACAATTAAGGAAGGTAGCTTATGAAAGCAACACACCTATAATTGTGCCAAGTAAAGCAATTGATCTTAAGCATGAACATGAGATGGTTGTAGAATGGAATTTCAATCATACTTTGCTTCAAGATAAGCTAATGTCGTGCAAGTACTACAAACATATTAGCTCCTTTGCAGTCATATTTCTGATGTTATCGTTGCTAATGTTTTCAACATGGATGGTAGTGGCTTCAGTAAGATGTGAAAGAGTACAAGAGGCTAACAATATGTTGTAAGTTGTCATGGTTGTTTTGCAATTGATCTTGATGAGACAGGTGCACAGGAAATATTTTAAAGACAGAGAACAAGTGGGCTGGCCTATCCCACACTTGATGATTGGTTAATACCCTTTTGGAGGACCAAAAGGTCTTAGTGGGGAGGCATGATCCAAAATGGATCTAGGAAGGCCTAAAAATAAAAGTTCTCGGAATCAAACGAAACCAGTGCCATTGTGTCCGTCTCGTTGCGCTGATTCCGACCATATATTGTTTTCCTCAAACATACACCATATGCGAAAGTTATCGCGTTCTGACCAAATTCCCAAACAAGCAAAAATTCAAATGGTCAAAGTCAACGCTGATGTCAGCAGTACGACAGGTGATGTCAATATGACATCATCATGATGACATGGCATCACCAAGAGATGACACGTGTCACTCAAATTCAACATTTTCGGGCTGAGTTGGCACCTGTACGGATTTGACACATGGCAGTCCATACATGACATGGCTCAATGATAGGATGACATGTGGTAGTACTGATGACAGCTGGGTTGTACGGATGATGATGTGGCAGGGTGAATGTGTAGTATGGATGTGACGTGGCATGACACGTGGCTGTATGACATGTGACTAGGTTGTACAGAAGTTAACGTGGCAGCTGACTGGGCTATACGAAGATGATGTGGCATGCTGACTGTACTAGTACAAACCAATCACAGAGAAACACGTGGTCCAATCATAAGGCACCATGTGGCACCTCAGATTCTGTCAATTACAGCTAGTTCAAAAATTTTGTGGCTCGGGGGAATCGAACCCGTGACCTCTGTGGGAATTAGTGACTTTGAGGAAGTGGACGGACTTTCCAGGCTACATGTTGGGGCTTAACCACATTCGAAAAAAATAGTATTTAAGTTTCGTTTTGGCGTATTTTTGGGAATAACGCCTAGTCGGCAAGGCTAGCTCCACCGACCAAGGCGCGTGACCAGGGATACAACAATTGAAAGCATGGAGCTTAGAGCTAGGGAATATGGGGATATGCCACATGACTGAGTTTTGGGAGCCAACAGTCGAGGGCACGTGGACTATAGCCGAGAACACATGGGTCGTAGCCACAGGACCAAGGACCAGAATCAAAGGATCCAATGCGTACCAACCTAGCCCTCGTCCACATGGATGTGTGCATGCGACCAGGAGCTTGAGAATCGAGGGTTGTGCCCAATATTTTCCCAAATTTGGGTTTTTGAACTATATTATATAATTTTATTGATTTTTGAACTGTTTGTAGTGGATTTTTCCTAATATTGGGAGATCTGGAGCCCGATTTGAGGCCATATCATGGGAGGAAGCTGGGAGGTTGATTCCCACTTCATATATATATAAACCAGGAGTTCTTGGAATCCTTAGAGAGGTTCAAAAGAGTATAAATGTTGTAGAATTATGAAGTCGTAGTCTTTTTTATGCAGGGAAGCCATTGAGGAGGGGAACTTTGTGGGCCAATTCTGGGAGCTTTGCTCAACCATTTTCAGTGTCGTCAGTTGTGTTGGGTTCTTGAGGTCGAGAATAACACAACGAGACTGGATTGTAATATAATTAACACTTTTATGATGTACTTTTCAAGCATTGAAGAGAAATAAGAAAGCCTCACCCATTGAGACAAAGGCTCAGAGACATAGGCAATCTTGTCGAACTTTGTTAGAAACTTTTTTGTTATGGTTTGTTGATTCTTTGTGCTTACTTTCAGATCTACATTTCTTATTATGGCTTCCATGTTATATCATTAATTTATTCCTCTTTCTTCAATTCCTAAATGGTTAATGAACTCATGCTTTAAAACTTAACCATAGTCTTAAAAGATCATTTCGGATCACCAACTCCCCATTAGAGAGATTGAGAACCTGAGTATGAAGATAATCATCTTAGTACTCACACAGATATTAGGATCGGCCTCATTGCATCAGGCGTAAAGGTCCCTTATGTTCTATGCTATGGATTTTTTGAGACCCACGGTTTACGATTGGTGCACCTCACTATCGGCCAACATGAAGAGCCAGCTGACGGATTGCAAACTCAGGAGGATGAGGAACTTTGGGTTTGCATCCATTTTATGTAGTTTTTTCTTTGAGAAGGTTCTAGCTCTTATCCCTAGAGTATAAATTCTTCCACATGGTCTATGTGATGTAGCCATGTCCCGGTGGACCGAGGTGATGAGGCGATTGGGAGGTGGTAGGGTGTCAACCCTCTACAACAATGAGTTCTTTCACTGGTGGCAATGACAGATCATTGCCATCGATGACTATCCCTATGAGGGGATTGACTACCGAGGGGATCGTGACATTCCATTACCACCAGGATCCGCCTTTGGAGAGATCGGTCAAAATTTGATTTTTGTATATTTGATTTTTTTGTGTTTTTTTATTTGATAAATGTGTACAAAAACGCAAATATTTTTGTATGGTATCATATGTTAATGTTTATTTAGTTTACACAGATGTAGTTCCATGAAAACTGGACGAATACCCATGGCATCGACGCAGGGGTTGAGGAGATGAGATGGTTGGCGGGGATGCAGAGAGAGTTCTCCAGAATGTGCAGGGAAACTTATCGCGTATGACGCACATGATTCTGATGGTCTAGGTGGAGGATCTGCTAAAGGCTATGAAAAGGTAGTTTGTGGGTGTACCCCATGCATGGGTGAGACTCTTTCGGCATCTTGCGAACGTCATAGTTTGTTATCATGACATGCATCCAGGACCTCAGGCTTAGATTCCATGGTTATGTAATGTATCAGCCGTATATGTATTTTTGAGGGTTACAAGCCCAATTTTGTATTATGACACCATATTTTTTGGACTTAATGGATGAAATATATAAAATATTTTGGTCTTTCTCTTTACTTTCATATCTTAGCATATGCATCAGACACTTGATTAGAACTTCTAGGGATATGATTATAAGTAACAAAATAAAAATATCATTCCAAAATCCGTACCCGAAGGAAGCGTCGGAGTAATGTAGGATCTATTACATGGTACCTATCATTCAATTGACATACAACTATATGGGAATGCAGGCGAACTTCTAAATATCGAACACCATGTGAAATTATGTTGTGTAATAGATCTATAACGACGTTATACTCAACCACATTATTTGTTGATGGATCAATACAAATGCCTCCTAAAGACACCAGTTGTCCCTGGGGTGAATAGATAACCCAAGAGGCGGAAGACATGTTCCGAGTATGACAACCGACACCGTCTACGAATCATAAGAATACCTAAGATCCTATTGACATCTGCCAACCAAGGGAAAACTCAATAAGCAAGTCAGTAACACAAAATAAGAAGGAGAAAGATATATACAATAACATACACTAGTTTACAAAGGTCATGATTGAGCTCGAAAGCTCAGGCATAATACCTTTTAAGGTAGAGCCCATTTATGGGCTTGTCCAACACATTCCCTTCATAATATTCTAATTCATAGGCTCATTTTTCGAGGACATGTCTCATGATATAAGGACTGTGCCACATGTGATTGAATTTTCCTGCCCCCATCGGTTTCTTAGATTGGTCATAAAAAAGAACCAAGTCACTCTCATCATACTGTGAGGAACAAACACACTCATCAAACTCCTCTAAGTGTATGAGGTGTTCTTCGAGATCAATCGTGATAGGTAGGATCTCGATCACCAACTTAAGGGAAGGGATTTCACATTCAATATGATGGATCGATTCCACTCTGTGGACTAACTAAAACGATGAGAAGTTGGTGGAAGTATTTATTGTGGTTTAATATGCCCATAGTGTAGGGTAAAGCATCGTGTTCCAGTTATATTTACTCTACCTGACAGTTTTTTGCAAAATAGATTTTAGATATTTATTCACGGCCTCTACTTGTCCATTTTCCCGAGGATAGTAGGGGGATGAATGATCATGTTTAAACCCAATTTTGATGCTAACTCTGTCATCATCTCATTATGGAAGTGACTACCATGATCAATGAAAATCTCCTTTGGGATTCAAAACCAAGTTATAATTTGATTGAATACGAAAAGTGTTGTAGTCTCACGATCATATTTAATGGTAGGCATGGCCTCATCCCATTTAGTAAAATAATCCACGGCCATGATAATATGATGGTTCCCCCCATTCGAGGTCGGTTTGTAGTCCATGAAGTCCACCCCTCACTTATTGAAGGGATCGATGGTAACGACTGGGTGAAGAGGGGAAGGGTGTGAGAGAATCTTACGAGCAAACACCTGGAAAGGGTGACACTTCTTGACCGCTTCTACACAATCTTTAAAAATTGGCGGCCAAAAATAACCAGCTCACAGTATCTTTTGGGTTGTCACAAGCCCAGATAAGTGACCACCACATGCCCCACTATGATAGTCATTGAGAATGACTTAATTCTCCTTATGATTTAAACAACGACGCAAAATAACATCTACCCCTCGACGATACAATGTGTTGTCGATAATGAGGTAGTTTTTGGCCTGATTGCGTATACGTTGTCGATCGTCTCTAAAAAGATTCTCATGAAGCTTCAGAGTTTGAAGGTATATTATAATATATCCATACTAGGGGTTTGAATATGACATAAGGAATATGTGTTCATCAATGAATGAATCGACGTAAAAAATATCCTCATCCTTCCCAGGGAAGTGTGACATCAATTTCGCAAAAACTAGTGATTTCTTGGATTTCACAGAGGAAAAATCAAGATCAAATTCCTGCAAAATCACAATATATTTATTTTATTTCCCCCCTATGATACACCTTGTAAGGACATATTGAAATGGATTGATATCAAAAACCACAATAGTCTTGCAGAGTAAGATATAGTGACGTAATCTTTGAACTGCATGCACGGATGCTAAGGCTAGCTTCTCTATGTGAGAGTAATTCAGTTAATGAGCAATTAGATTTCAGCTAAGGTAAAAGATAGCATGCTCATGGAGCTAGTCATATTTATGAACAAGAATCATACCAATTTTCCCTTCGGGCACGACGATATAAAACAAGAAATATCTACTGTAGTCTGGGGACTTAAATAGAGGTTACAATACCAAGGATTTCTTAATAGCATCAAAGGAATCATGGGCTCACTCATCTGATATGAACAGAGTGTCCTTTTTCAAGAGATTCATGAAACCCTTAGTTATATTGGCATAGTTAGATACGAAACGACATAGGAAATTAGCCTTCCCCTGTAAACCCTGAAGTTGCCAAATATTGTGCAGGGGAGGCAATAAAAGTATTCCCCGACCTTCATAGGGTCCACCATGATCCCATGCTCAGAAACTATGAATCCCAAAAGGTGGCCAGACCTAACGCAAAAGATACATTTGTGAGGGTTCAACCGAATGCAATAATAGCGACATATTTCAAATACTATTCGAAGGTGATTCAGATGTTCAAACCTCTTGCGAGAGTGAGCAACGAGATCATCTATATAGGCTTCAACTATATTCTTAAGGTCACGAAATGCGAAGGTCATAGCACGTTGAAAAGTTGCTTCAAATTTTTTAAGACCGAAAGACATTTTCTGGTATGAAAATGTACCCCAAGGACAAATGAACATTGTCTAATGTTGATCCTTGGGTTTAATTTGAATTTGATTATAACCTGGAAATACGTCCATAAAATAAAAGTCTTGGCTTCTCACACATTCATCAATAATTTGATCAATAAAGGGAGTGGGGAATTTTAGGACATGATTTATTCAGGTCCCTAAAATCCGTACATACACTAATGGTTCCTTGCTACTTATCTATGGGAACAGGGTTGGATACCCATTCGGTCAAGGGAACCGAGTAGATGAAGTCAGTGTTAAGAAACTTCTCCACCTTTTCCTTAATAGTGGGGGACTTCCTATGATTTACAGACCTAAGTCATTGTCGAACGGGTTTAGAATTCAAATAAGTTTTAATTTCATGTTCGACAATACTAGGGTCGATCCCTAGAATCTCTTCATACGACCAAGCAAAAACATCTCGAAATGCCTTAAAGAGATCGGTGTAAATATGAATTTCTTCGAGCGAACAATTTGCATCGATATATACATTTTTTTATTTTACCAGGGGTTCGAGAGATGTCGATCATGATGATAGGGGGAATGTTCTCCATGTTTCCTTCAACATATATACCATGTGTATCTAAGGGAACCACGATGTGCCCAACCATCTCACTCAAGGTGGACCTAAACTCATCGTGCTCAATCCTCTCAAGCTCTGGGAGAAAATAAGATCTATGATGAAGTTCATCCCAAGGCCTATTAGGACCGGATATGGCCTCTAATATTGCTTCATCTGAGGGTAAATTATCGTCGAGGAAGTCATGTGAAATAGATGAGTGTGCAACCCATATGGGCTCTAAGTTGGGATCCACCTTTTATGTCCGTGAAGAGGAAGGATCTGGGTTTGCAATAGCTTCGTGTATAGCCAGATACAAAATATCTACTGCAGACAGCGGCATCGCCATCCTGATGTGTGAATACCTTCATACGACATAGCCATAAAAGGTGTGGTCCATGGTTCATTGAAATATGAAGTACGGAAATGAACAGACCTCAGTGATGACAAAGAATCATCGGAGATGGCATTAATGTACGATATTGGTGTCAAGAAATCAAAAGTTCCCATCAAGGAAGAATACATTCTGACACCAACATTCTCATTTTCCTGCTAATAATTATCGATAACGGGGACTGAAGGTCCCACCGATGCATTTGAACTAGGTTGTGCAAAAGAAAATTGGTCGATCATCACAATCTTCACTTCGTGAGGAAAGCATAAAACACAGAATACCAATGACACAATGGCTGACATAGCGTAAGTCCAATTACGCCCCAGCAAAATATTGTAGTCGAGGGGTGCATCAACCACCTCGACCTCTACCTACACATTATTGCTTCCTAACTAGATCTGGAATGTGGGAAGGATACCATGGGGTCTAAAATAATGCCCATCGAATGCAGTTAACATGATCATAAATCGAGAAAGTGGTGGAGAGCCAATGACTTTCCAACAAGATAGAGACATTACGTATACCTGCAACTTGTCCTCACATCCAAGATACACAAGCATATGAAAATTGTATAAAACGTTAGCATATAAACTAGCATAATCCGCTAACATGTATAACAAATATGTCCATGGAAATTAATACAAATATTTGTAACATATAATTGGATGAGAAAAGAGTATTTCTATTAATGTAATCAACATAAGTACATAGGTGACAAACTTCTGTATCGACACATATCATAACCGAGAAACTAAGTCCCTCTACCTGGGCCTTTACCACTTAAATCCTCCACAAAGGCAAGCTCACAATTAGTCATAGTAATTGAGTTTCTCCTTCTCAAGATAGGAAGAGCTTGGGGGCTGAACACAAAAGAAGTTCAGATTTTCAAGGAAAAAGGGATGCAGACTCAATATCAAGTGAAATTTGTCTAGAGTGTATTTTCTCTTGACGATGAATATCTTCAAGGCTTGTATATGGCTCAATTTATAGCCTTCAAATGGACTTGAAGAGTCAAGTCAGAGTGTTTACAGTATATGGATTCTAGAAGGTAAAGGATCATGGATCTCATGACTTGGCATGGAAATTCAACACATTTTTTAATTTTTGAGCACAAAACTTGATGTACGCGGTTTGTAATGGAGAAACCTACATATATGCGATTTGTCTAACTGTGGCCTTCATATATGTACAAAATTTTGAAATTTTGACTCTGGAATGAGCAAAATGGGGAAATTGAGTTTGCAGAGGGAAAGGGAAGGCCATCAAAGAAATATGCATGGAGTGTGGAAATAATTTCTATAACAATATGCAATATTCTCTGATATCTATGAAAATAACATGTTTCTTTTTGTGAGGTGTTCTATATATCCCTTTGGTGGTGATTTAAATTTTTTTACTCCAAACCAAACCCCATAAAAGGTTAACATTGAGATGTCATGTGTGCATAAATATAGGGAATGGAATGAAGAAAAGGACTATGTCATGATTGTCAATAATATATTACATCTATTCTGATCCTAAACAATTACGAATCACGTCTATGTTGAGTGTCTTACAAAACAAAACAAAAAATATATAGATGAATTGATAACCAAGAAAGGACATTCTAAGCTAGCAAGTGGGAGAAATGACAGAGTAGTTCATTATTCTACATTAGCCTTATCAACAATATCATCAGATATTGTATTTTCTAAGCATAACCAGGTCCATTTTGAACAGGAGAGGGAAGTAAGGCTTCCTAAAGGCATTAAAAGAGAATCCTCTTTGGTATCACATATAATGAGATCTACAAATAAGTTCAATGATGAAATTGGTTTCAATAAGCAAAGGAGAACAATACAATATTCCAAACATGCTAACTGCAATGCCAATAATCTATTTGTTGGTGTTGTTGAAAAACAATATGCCATAAGTACTTCATCCTTGTCCATTGATGATGATATTGTGAGACCCTCATCAACCAACCATTCATCACATTTGTCGCTCTTCCCTTTATACTCAATCAAGATACAACAAATAGAAGAAATAGCGAGAACAATAAACAAAATTCAGAAAGAATGTACTAGTTTTCATATAATCCAAACATGATTGCATAGTATGGATGTCAATGAGGATGCCTTGTAGATTCAGGTCTATGGTGGTTGTCACATTTATAGTTGTTTAGATATCCGATACAAGTTTAACTATATAATAACACAAATTCTAAAAATGGTTTTGTAATGAGTCCTATAATCTAGGATCTATGTTTTCATGTTCCCTTGTCTCTATCTGTCACTTATAGGTAAATAATATTCTATAGAAATTTTCTTATGGAAGGGACAATATAATAATATGAATGGGAACTTGTGGCTAAAATGTTGGCTCTTAATGCTCCATGGAAAACCCATTTTTACTAATCAGGAACATTTAAATAAGAATTCCATGGTATTAAAGTTTGTCACACTTTTACAAATATGAACTTTGTTTATTGTTCACGTTATTTCTTTTATTTTCTATATCTTGATTGAGTATAAAGGGAAGAGCGACAAACGTGATGAATGGTTGGTTGATGACGGTCTCATAATATCATCATCAATGGACAAGGATACTTGTGGCATTTTGTTTTTCTACAACATCAACAAATAGATTAGTGGCATTGCAATTAGTTTGTTTGGCATATTGTAATGTTCTCCTTTGCTTATTGAAATTGAGTTCATCATTGAACTTATCTTTAGACTGAATTATATGTGATACCAAAGAAGATTCTCTTTTAATGCCTTTAGGAAGCCTTACTTCTCTCTCTTGTTCAAAATGGACTGGATCATGCTTAGAAAATACAATATCTAATGATATTGTTGATAAGGCCATTATAGAAGAATGAATGGCTTTGCCATTTCTCCCACTTGCTAGCTTAGAATGACATTTCTTGGTTATTAATTCATCTATACATTTTTTGTTTTATTTTGTAGGACACTCAACCTAAACGAGATTCATAATTATTTAGGATCAGAATAAATGTAATATATAACTGAAAATTATGATAGATCCCTTTTCTTCATTCCATTCCCTACATTTATGCACACATGACATTTCATTGTTCACCTTTTCATGGATTTCATTTGGAGTAAAAATCTTAAATTCCACGTGTTGGGAAGTGTACCCCCAGGGATTATTACTCACTGGATGGAAGACGTTGCAATAGATAAAAATTAGACACCATGTAGAGATGAGACACAACCTCCTCCACCTTGGACGCAATGCCCAGACCCTTGGCGTTGAGCTCCTTCTGATCATGATGTCACCTTTTAGGGTTTGATGGAGCTAGTGTTTGATGCCACTTGGGGTGCCACGGGTGAATTGGCATTACCATGGACACGAGGAGACACACCACTTGTCATGGGGGGCGGTAGGCTTGGCTAATTATTTCTATGTGATCCCTTGAGGTCACCAAGGAAGCCTCTCGTGTGGTGGACCTCTTCCTATTTTTGCAATTATAACTTGATAATTGTCTATATATGATGCAAGTTGTGTATTGTCTCGACATGTACAACAATTATCTCGTTATCCTTTATCCCTCTCCTAGACCTAGGCCTAGCTAATAGGTGACCAAGATAGGGGGCAGTACGCTTGGCTAATTCTTGTTATTTGATCCCTTGAGGTCACCAGGGCAAACTCCCTTATGTTGGACCTCTTCCATCACTAAAATGAGGGAAGTCTCTACTTAGGTGACAGTGATAGATTCTTCCATAGTTATACAAGATTTGGGGATCTTGTGGAGGGATTTGCACAAGTACAAATTATGTGATAACACTATTCATGCCTCTATATCATGTCTTATATTTTCAGTTATTTGGAGTTGGCGTACATCCTTTTCAACATTTTATGTAACGTACCAGGCCACCCAAGCTAGGCCACACCACACAAAAATCTCTTAATTACAATGTTGATACCCAAGTGTAACATTCCCTAGCTCAACCGAGGGACATTATGGTGCAAAATATACATAAAATGAAATTTCTACTAACTTAAGTAATTCTTTAACTATTATCCGATTTCCTATAGCTTACAGCTACAAATTTAAAATAGATTTAGCTACTATATATTACCATAAAACAGATGCATCTAAAGCATGTTAATAATCAACATGAAATGTAGCTAAACCGCTCATTACATCAACATATAAGTCATTCCCATTTATGCAGAGTTCATGCATAGCAATAACACATGTAAATAACTTAGTACAAGATAAAACACTTATCTTTAAACAAGATTTGTGAAACCAACTCCTTGGGACGGACATTCCACCCAACCATAAACTGATTGTTCAAAATATCAACATCTAGTCACCCCCGAGTTGAGGCTAGTAATCCACAAAAGATGGTGGTCTCTCGTAATCCACTCGCAGCTCATAAAACTCATAACGCAATTGATATTCTCCTATAACTATCCTGATTCTTCTACCATCTCTCTTCCTCTTGACCTTCCCAACCCAAGGAATGAACCATTCGTTTATCAGGGATAACCCAAGGCATGTACCATCCATTTATCAGGGTTAACCCAAGGGATGTACCATTTGTTTATCAATGATAACCCAAGGAATGTGCCATTCATTTATCATGGTCTCTCTAACATAGGTAGCTAGGAATTTCTCAGCTGGGAACTCAAGGGAACTTGCTGCTAGGAAAACTATCAGCAAACCAACAACAACACTTGTTGTTTTAGTGCAACTCACACATGAGTTCACTCTTCAGGACTAACAACCTTACTCTTCAGTTTTCTATCTCCAATTCACTCTAGTTATGCTCCAACCTGCTCTAGAATTCTCCCTCCATGGCTGCACTAGCACCAAGATCTCTTTCTTGCTCTCTCCTTCCTTCCCATGCACAAAACTTGACTGACTAAAAACTGCCCCCCCAACCCATACGAATTTCCTCTCTTTTGGCTTGCCTTTCTTGACTCACACTCTTTCCCAAGCTGATTGTACTCAACCCCCATGTCCCCAATAACTCTGGGATGTGACCAGTCACACCTACCCTCTTACATGTATTCAATGATTGGCTTTGGAAACACTCAATAAAAAATTGAAAGGTTTGCATACAATTAACAAGTTTAGGAAAATGGGTTGAATTAATATACATGGGTATTCCCCCCTTGGCCATTACCCTAGACACTCCCCTCTCTTGTAGATTAATTTATCCCCCATCTCTTGTCCATGTCCCCTTAGCAGCTGACATCACATTTTATTATTAAAACATAGAAATACAATTCACATATTACATCGCTTGGCCATAGCCACATATTATATCCACATAAACATTAATTAAGTTGGGGATTATAATGGGGATGTTACACTTTATTACTAAAATTCAACCACATAAATGGCCATATTAATGCTAAAACAGACAGACTGCATGAGAAAGGGTGTTTTTGCTGGCCTCTCCTGTTAACATAAATCATTGGAGTTTCAAACAATCGGATAAATTCATAGCATGCATGTTATCGCCGATGAAGAATTCGACCATCGAATTCATACCTCATGATGAACACAACAAAGTTTACAGTTGATAGTCCATACTACATAGCATAGGATATAAAAATTAATCAGGTTTTAGCTATCTAATTATCTATACGCTTAAATACCATGAATAAATCCTAAACAATAATACAACTTAAAGTCCCTACTTAGAATGATAATTCCATCTAATATGTACCTTAGGATGAGAAAAGTTAACTCCATTGAATTAACAGGAAATAGGTGTAAAGTCATGCTAGGAAATCAATGCATATAAAATAAACAAAAATTCTTGAATTGTTAGAGATTGCATGAACGTCTATGATTTTAAGATGGACACAAGATTTGGGGATCTTCTAGAGGGCTTTGCACAAGTACAAATCCTGTGATAACACTACTCATGCTTATGTATCATGTCATATATTTGCAGTTATTTGGGGTTGGCATACATCCTTTTCAACACTTTATTACTAAAATTCAACCACATAAATGGCCATATTAATGCTAAAATAGACAAACCGCATGAGAAAGGGTGTTTTTGTGGGCCTCTCATGTTAACATAAATCATTGGAGTTTCAAACAATCAGATAAATTCATAACATGCATGTTATCACTGATGAATAATTTGACCATCAAATTCATACCTCATAATGAACACAACAAAGTTTACAGTTGATATTCCATACTCCATAGCATAGGATAGAACAATTAATCGGATTTTAGCTATCTAATTTTCTATACTCTTAAATACCATGAATAAATCCTAAACAATAATACAACTTAAAGTCCCTACTTAGAATGATAATGCCATCTAATATGTACCTTAGGATGAAAAAATTTAACTCAATTGAACTGACAGGAAAGAGGTGTAAAGTCATGCCATGAACAATGTACACATATAAAGAAACATTAATTCTTGAATTGTCACAGAATGCATAAACATCTATGATTTTAAGATGGTTTGTATCAAGCTTTGTATATTTCTTATACTACCATTTGAACAACTACATTTTGTTTTTAGGGTACTACATGATGGCCCTAAAAATAAGTATTGTCCTCCACAACATAAATTGCATTTGTTCTATATTTTCACCTTGGATCCAGAGTCAAATCTCAAGAGTCTACATCTTTGAAAAAAATACTAATTCTAGCTAACATCCCATGATTACCAATACCATAAACATGAATAGATGATTTGTTTACTTCCATCACAAAGTTGTTATACTCCCACTTTAAAGAACTGTTATACTCCCACCTTATACCCTCACTATTTTTACTTTTCGGTGTATACATCTTCAATCATTTCTTACTACTTTTTCAATAGTCATCGTAATCAATTTTTGTAAGGTCTATTAACGACTTTGAAAGGTACAATATCATGTATGTGTAGCTCATGCTTCTGTGATATTTTTTTCTAAAATATATAGTTTTGATATACCTTTGCTAGTGATAAATTGCTAATGCATTGCAGCCTCATAATCCACACCTCTATAATGATGGGACAAACATCAAATGGATCGTTCCAACTTATTCATCATCATATTGTTCCCACTTATTCATCATCATACCATATGTATTTCTTCAATATTGAATTCATCTTTGGAATCAAATATTAAACTTGTACAATTGATCTCATATCACATGTCATGAACAAATATGGGTCATTATTCATCATATTATTTTGTTCCTCTAGAAGGATAAAAGGTTTAATCCAATCATGATTGAGCCCATACAACCCCTAGTGTTGTAACCTGACTTTGATACCATATGTAAAATGCAAAGACACCCTAATACACAGTCAATGGTAGGGATGTTGTGTAATCATGTTTTCCTCACCTTTATCTTGTATTTATGGGTGGGAAAGTAACAAATTATGATAGATGAGAATAATTTCCTTTAGTTTTTTCATATTCTAAGAGATCTATTCTTACACAGGATATAAAGTTGAGCTTATTAAAAGTGGAGTTTTCTCAATGGGTAGAGTGAGGGTGTTCCATAACCCCACCAAAGGTTCAAATTTCCCAGCAACATGTTCACCCCTTGTGAGAAATCATACCCATGCAAGTGAGTTGTCTTACCCACATAAGCATGTTATTCCACGTGGATGATGCCAGATACAACTCCTAGGAAAATTTGGAAAAAAAGATACCCCCAAACACAGGGTCTCAGTTGAAGTGCTTTCAAGTATGCAAAAATGTCGGATATCCCTCTTGTAAACTAGCTATGGTTCATTATAATATTCCCATAATGATGAATGACACACTTGCAGAAGTAGTAAATCAGAAGTAACTACAAACTTCATTCAAAATTATCTATGATTTTGCAATTTATATATGTTAGTTGCCTATATAAATCCTAGTAACATTTTAGTAAACATTGACAAGTCTAATTATGAGGCACCATTAGTCCTACACTAAGTTTTGAATGTTTTTCTATACATTTCCCTATTCAGATAACTTTTAGAAGAAGGCATTAATATCCAGTTGCACCATGAATTAAATTCAATTCAACATAGCAACTATGGTGCCATTGAAATCCCAAATTATCTTATAACTTTCAAATGAAGACCCTACATTATGATTTTAGAGGTGACATTGAGGTGTATACGTGGATGAGAAAACTATAACTATCCTTCCAAGTTTGTGGCATACATAACCTAGAGGATAAGTTAAACAAGGTTGGGTGCAATTCCTTGTTGATTTTATTAGAATCAATATGTTAATATATTTAGACACTTAGGATTTAGTTAAGATCTACTTGGTCTAATATGTCGCTAGGTAAAAGTGTGTTTCTTTAGTATGCATTAGTATGCATTTGTAGTTAGGAAATCTGACGATCACGATATGTTCCTGAAATAGATTGATCTGATGGTTCATATTCTCCTCGATCTTAACGGCCATTGATCCATGGCTTAGCATCTGATTGGTCCATGATCTCTATTTAAAGAGCATGGAGGGTAATTTGTTAAGAGGATATATAATTTGTAATATATAAGAAAGTTATAATGATCAAACATGACACATACCATGATACTTGGACCAATTACCTCATGGAGCAAGAGTCTTCTCTGATGCAAGTCCAAGCCGATGGTGATGGATGTTGCTGTTGTTGACAGGACAAATATGGTGAAGAAGAAGAAGGATGGGCCTTTCAGGGCCATGCTCAGGTCAATCCTGCTCTCGGTACTCCATGTCTAGGACCTGTGGGCCTCGAGACATGATCTCCTAGTTATCCCATGAGATCGGGGATAACAAGTCCTTTTGTGATTCTTTGATTAGAGAATAAGATAAGCTTGTACAACTTGGAGTGATCAGCACTGTAGGTACCTCCATGAAAGCCTTAGTCACCCAACATAAAGATAAACCCAAGAATCCCAAGAAGCAACATCATCGCCACAGCAACAAGAAACATAAGGGTCCCAAACCCACTCAGATAGCTTCAGCTCCTAATGGTGACAAATGAGCAAAATCTAAAATAAGAAGACCGACAAACATTGAAACTTTTGTGATAAAGATGGTCATGATGAGTCCAAATGTTTCAAGAAGATGATAGCTTTAGAAGAAACGATGGAGAAGCACAACATTAGTATTGATTCTACTTCTTCTTCTTCTTCTTCTCATGTACATGCACTTTCTACTTTTGGTTTCTCCTTCAATGCAACTTCTACTTTTTCTTCTGATGAGTGACTTATTAATTCTAGACCATATTATCATATAGCTTAGGATAAAGACATATTTTCTGCTCTAAATTAATGTAACACCAAGAAAATATTTGTTGGTGATGATATATCTCTTAGTGTTGTAGGAAATGGAATAGTTCAAGTATATAATGGTCATTTCAATGATGCATTATGTGTTCCAAGTCTTTCTTGTAACCTTCTTAGTATATCAAATCACTCATTCAGGTGAAGGTAAAATTATAGAGTTTTCACCTCACCAAGTTGCAATCAAGGATCTAAAATATCCTAAGCATGTTCTTGCAACTGTAATTGTTGATGATATTACCAGGTTGTACAATTTTGACAACTTTGGGTCATCATCTTTTCCATCAGTTTTTGTTTCTCATAGTGATGACTTGAGCAAACTTTGGCATGAGCGATTTGGTGATATAAATTATCGCTCATTGCATTAACTATCTAATCAATAAATGGTGACTGATCTTCCTCTTGTTTCATGCAGATATGGTGTTTTTGTCGGTTGTGTTCTCGAAAAACATTATCGAGACAGTTTTGACAAACGTACCTCTTGGCATGCCTCAAGCCCTTTGGAGATTGTTCACAATGACTTGTGTGGTCCACTTTCTTCTCCTTATTTTTTTGGGTGCAAGTATTTCTTAACTTTCACTGATGACTTTTCCAAACGTACTTGGGTTTACTTCTTAAAACTTAAGAGAAATTTTTTGACAAGTTTTTGGCCTACAAGGCTCTTGTAGAAAAACAATATGAACAACAAATTCAAAGGTTAAGAACAAATAATGGAGGTGAATATGTGAACAATAATTTTACAATTTACTGCACTACATAGGGTATCCAAATGCAACACACAGTTCCATATACACCAAAACAAAATGGTGTTGCTGAGAGAAATAACCACACATTAAAATAAATGGCTAATTGTATGATCCAATCTAAGGGATTAAGTCTAAAGTATTGGGCGGAATCCATCCACTTTGCAAATTACATAGTAAATCGCACTCCCACAAAGGCTCTTAAAAATATAACATCGGAAGAAGCTTGGACTAAAATTAAACCAGGTGTAAGTCACTTCTGTGTATTTGGCAGTATAGCATGGGCTCACATTCCTTATGAGAAAAGGAAAGCATTGTAGCCTAAAAGTGAGAAGTGTATATTTGTTGGTTATTCTGAAGATGTCAAAGGTTATATATTTCTTCAACCACATTGTAATGAAATTATTATTAGAAGAGATGTTAAATTTGATGAAAATCTCTTGGCCTGCTAGCCTAATTCGGCGATTGAGCCTACTTCGGCATTTGTGCCTTATTCTCTTCCTATTATGGTTTCTTCTTCAGGTGATGATAGTGAGGATTAAAATCCACCTCTATTCACTCACCTTGTTCTAGATGAGTTCTTTGAACCTAAACCAACACTAGCTCCACCACTTCCTAGATGGGTTTGTTCAACACGAGAAGCAGTTGGTGATATTGTCAGTGATCCTTCAGATCAACATCATACACGTTCACAGTTCCAGTGAGCCTCTTCTCTTTTGGCTCAAGTTTCAGAGACTCATGATCCAGAGACATTTACAGAAGCTTCGGTTCATCCAGTTTGGGATACAACAATGAATGAAGAGTATTGTTCTTTAATGTAAAATGATACTTGGGATCTTGTACCTCTTCCAAAAGGAATAAAAATTTCCAGATGTAAATGTATAGAACTAAGTATGCATCAGAGGGAAGTGTTGAAATACACAAGGCTCGGTTAGTTTCCAAAGGATTTTCCCAAGTTGAAGGAATTGACTATAATGAAACCTTTTCCCCTGTAGCCAAAATGAATTCCATCCACCTTGTTCTTGCGCTTTCTACCTCACATAAATGGGAGTTCCATGAGATTGATGTTAAATCCGCCTTCTTGCATGGAGATTTGTAAGAATAAATCTACATGGAACAAGCTCCTGGATATGTCTAGAATGACTCTAGCCTTGTTTGTCGCCTTAAGAAATCTCTTTATGGTCTTAAGCAAGCTCCCTGAGCTTGGTATGCCAAAATGGGAATCTTTCTTATTGACACTGGATTCTCTAGATGCCATTTTGATCCTAATGTCTATACCAAGAAAGTAGGAAGCCATCTCATAATCCTTATCCTTTATGTTGATGAACTTATCCTTACTGGTAGTGACTCAAAACTTTTAACCCATGTGAAAACCAACCTTAAGAATAAATTTGAAATGATAGACTTAGGCTTTTTGCACTATTTCCTTGGCCTTCAAGTTTTTCAAACCGATGAAGGAATTTTTCTTTCCCAGTCTAAGTATGCTTGTGACCTTCTTCGTCGCTTTCACATGGAAGATCGTAAACCAACCTCTTCTCCCTTCCACTCTGGATTCAAGCTTGTTGCCACCTGTACTTCTCCCGAAGTTGATTCCACCTTGTATCGTCACTTAGTTGGTAGTCTCTTATACTTGAATCATACTCACCCTGACATTTCCTTTGTTGTTGGTCTTGTTTCCCGGTATATGTAAACACCCCATGAAATCCATTGGAAAGAAACTAAAAGGATACTTCGCTATGTCTGTGGTATAATTCAATTTGAGATACATTATAGTTCAGGGGGGACTCCTTTAATTGTTGGTTTCACTGATTCAGATTGGGTCAGCGACCTTGATGATCGGAAGTCTATTGCAGATTATGTTTTTAGCCTTAGTTCAGGACCTGTCACTTGGGCCTATAAGAAACAACAAACTATTTCACTTTCTTCAGCAGAAGAAGAGTATCGAGCAACGGTAAATGCAAGTCAAGAATCCTTGTGGCTTCGATAGATCCTTTCAGAGTTTGTATTCCAGTAGAAACATCTGACCAGCCTTTGGTGTGACAATAAGAGTGCCATTAAACTTGCCAAAGACCCAGTTCAACATCAGTGCAGAAAACACATCGAGCTACACATGCAATTCATTATAAAGCTCATTCATGATCAAGTTATTGAAGTGATCTTTTTCCCTATAGAAGATAAAGTTGCAGACATTTTCACAAAGTCTCTTACAAAAGCAAAGTTTTCCAAACTTCAATCTATGTTAGGAGTTCAGGAAGTTGTCATCAAGGAGGGATAGGCTCTAATGCCTCCTTCCTTCTCCTATTGTGTCACTATTGTAAATCCTTCAATTCTATCCCAAGTTGTTCTTAAGGGGGGATGTTAGGATATTTAGACACTTAGGAGTTAGTTAAGATCAACTTGGTCTAATGTGTCGTTAGGTAAAAGTGTGTTTCTTAGTGTGTTTCTTTAGTATCCATTAGTATGCATTTGTAGTTAGGAAATCCGAAGGTCACGATATGTTCCCGACATAGAGTGATCCTATAGTTCATATTCTCCTCGATCTTAACGACCATTGATCTATGGCTTAACATCTGATTGGTCCATGATCTCTATTTAAAGAGCATGGAGGGTCATTTTCCGAGGATCGATTGTGAGAAAATCTGTTGTAAAATCCCTTTGTAATATTTTTCTTTTGCATTAATAAACTCATCCAAGTGGCCGCATTGGTTGGGGCCGTGGATGTTTCCATGTAGGGGTTTTACCACGTCAAAACATTGGTGTGTTGATCTTTGATCTGGTTGTGTGAGTGGTTACTGAAGTTGTTCGTCCTCTATTGGAATACATGTGATGTCGAACACAATACCCCTAAATAGATACCCATAAGACCTAGAAACTAAGCTGAAGGAAGTCCATTGTTTGCAATGCATCACCTGGGCTATGTTTTTTGAAGCATTTCAAAAGAGAGAAATAGTTGAATCATGTACACCGGGATGGACCAGTCCATGCCTGCCATTTCCTCTACTGCATGAGTGGCAAGGTCCCAAATCATCTCAAAGGTAAATATTCTATTATTATTATTATTATTATTATTATTATTATTATTTGTAGATAAAAAAGTTGACGACATACATACTCCCATAGCTAGAACTTCCAAACGAATGAATCGTTCTAGTAGTTGGAAGGCGGTAATTTTCCATCTAGGAGATAGGAGGGAAATCCACATGGAGACATCATTTCAAGATATAGTGAGATCTATTTACTAACAACACTCCATCTATACAATGAGCCTAAATCATCGAGAGGCTTGGTTTACATATTTTCCACTACACTCAGTGCAGACCTTCAATAGTAAAATTGAAAACTATTCACTGAAGCATTGAATGAAAAACTCCAAAAGTCAACATCCAATTGTAAACAAACCAACACAATAATACGAATATATAAGCACAAGGAATAAGCTAAAAACCCAAAAAAACAAATTGATAATTCCATAGAATGTAGGGGTAAAACACATAGATACATATAGGGTTGCCAACCCTTTTTCTGCATAATAATTTAAGCATGCCTGACTTAAATGCCTCATTCAAACTACAAATTACCAGCTAAAGAAGGACCTCTTAAGTATCGATTTTCAATCTCCCCTTCTATACCGAAACAATTCCTTTTTCCCTAAGAAGCACCTCAAGAACTAATGAAAAATATGTTTCCTGAGAGAAATTAAAAGTGCCCAACTATTCCTTGTACATGAAGAGTTACATATTGGTTGTTTTTGGTTGGGATTATAGCAAAGATAATTATTTCATGTCTTGAGGAATAATAGACCAAAACAAGAGAGACTAAGTTTTGAGTTTCGATTTGACCCAATCACAAATGTTCAACAAGTGTATACATGCAAAGAGATGGGTTCAAGCCTCACCCATCTACAACAAAATATGAACTAGAATAAAAATGTGGGAGCAACGAATGTATGAAATATTAATTGTATCTACTCCATAAACATTCTATATATAAACTCCCCAAATAGAATTTATCTAAACATTGGGAAATCATACAATTTCGCCAATGAGATTGGATCATGACAATCAATTAGAACCAGCCAGCAGAGATAATTAATTCAGAACTAGCCAGCAGAGATTATATCGAAATTTCAGAATTCATTTTTCTATATAGAGTAAAAATAATGTTTTATATAAATAGGAACCCTATGAGGTTTTGAAACAGAATTTGTATCAAGAACTATCAAAGGAAAAAAAAATAAACTCATATGTTGAAATTACAGACCAACAACCAACTTAGTGAGCGATTTCCACCCAACCCTAGAAAAATCTATAGTGAACGCCACCCCATATCCGGACTATGATACCACCAGGGTGAAGCAGGGTTAATTCAATCTGAAATTTAGACTCAAACCAATGTTTTCTTCTGCAGATTTCTTGATGAAAGAGCAACACTAAGGAACCCACATACCTACCCCACACAACACAAGGAGAACATCCTTCTCTATTGTCTAGTACTTCATAAACCACTCCTTCCCATGCTATTCAATGTGTGCATATCATATCCAGGATGATATCTCAAGTTTCAACAAAGTTCTCCATGGTTTCTTGGTTTTTTATTAAGGCTACCAACTTCCACTCATGGTTGGTTGGTCTATCATGGACTTGGCTCTCTTTTTCCAATGTTCAACCCATCAAATCTATTTTCCACCTCCTTTTTAATAACTCTCTTCTCCCCATTCGAATTTCCCTCATGCATAATGGTAAAAGAATTCAAACTCAACTTCTCTTACTAGTTTTGAGAATGTAAGGGAGATAGTTTGCTAACTTTTAGGAGTTGTGGCTTATATTGATGAATTTGTTTCCTCCACTCATCTTAACTCCTTTTTTCTTTGAAATTCAAATTGTAAAATGGGTAAGGGTTCAAGGTAGAATAAGGTATATTATTTAGGCACAAACCCCCCTTAAACCCCCTCACCTCTCCCCTCTTGTGGTAGCATAGCCCCTACAGGTGCTGAAACTCGGATGGCCATGGTCATTTTCTTATTGTCTGCAGAAATAAAATACTTACCACATTCAAGAGAGTAAAACCGAGATATTGCAGACTTGTTAGTTTCTCATACAATCGCAAGAGTTAATAAACCCACGAGAGGCTATTAAACCATGGCATGAGTCCCAAAGGAGGTGCTAACCACCAAGTCAACAATCTCCCTCTTAGCACCAACTGAGCGGACTCGAACCTATGACCTTTGGTTCTGATACCAATAGTTTGCCCGCGTTTGTCTTTAAACCAAAAGGCTGACATGTTATTTTGTGATACAACTGCCAAAGTTAACAGATCCATGAGAGGTTGTTAATCACAAATCCCGAAGGAGGTGCTGACCACCATGTTAATAGTTGCATTGTAATTTTTTCCCAGAAGAATCATTAATTTTAATGCTCTAAAACAAAGGGGAAGGTTTTTTTTTTTGAAGTGAACATTTTATATCAAAAAGGAAATATTGAAGTTCAAGGGGGGCTAATTCAAGTATAAAACAAATTGTTCACTTCAAAGTGGGGGAAAATTCATTTTATATTGAAGACAATTATTGCATCAAATTTTTTAAGTTTGACGAACTTGAAGCATACTTGTAATTTAAAATCAAAGCGTTGATAAGAGTGAAGTGAAATACTCTATTAATGACGTATTTCATCGAGGCTATTAGAGGGTCAAGGCAAAGCCCCTATATCTCTATTTTGTAGTGTGGTGATTGATACTTTCCATTTATTATTATTATTGTGTGCACTTGATAAGAAACTCATCATTTCTAAATTGGTAAACCTATTCATTGATTTAGACAAATGAAAAGCTCATTAATTTATAATGAGTTGTAGAAATATGTATGTAGTGGTGATAAAGCTCTTACTAAGCCTATTGATGCGAGAGAATGAACAAAATGGGAATTGAAGGATGAAAAGGCACTTGCACTTTCAAGGTATTCTATCATTGATTAAACATATATTCACATTGAAAATGTAGTTGATGATTGGAATGCAAGACAAACTTTCAAGAAATTTTTGATATTCAATTTGAATCAAAATAGGTTGATCTCAAAATGAAGATTCTTAAACAAAGGTTAGATGAAGGGGCATATGTTTTGGAATACATCTCTCGATTAAAAAATATTAGGTAGGAAATAATAAACTATGGATTTAAGGATGTGGAAGAAAGTTTTATGACTTCAATTCTAATCAATGGTTTGCCTCCTTATCAACATTTCTTGGAAACTTTACAAATTACTAGCAAATTGGAGAATTCAGAGGAATGTCTTCTCTTTACCAACTCAAGAAAAGGATAAACCTCAAGAGGAAGAGACACATGCAATGAAAGTTCTAGAGCAAGAGGAAGATTCACTAATTCAAGAAATCAAGAACATGGTTGTGGTAGAAGCCAAGGAAGAGGAAGAAACTATCAAAATCAACAATATTTTAGGATATCTCAAGATCCTCCTAACAACAATATTCAATAAGGAAAATGTGAAGATATGACTCAATTAAAGTGCAAAGGATATCCTTTAATTAGTCATGTATTAGAAGAGTGCATATATAAGATGAAAATTTGCCTAAGAATAAGAATTTGTTTAACTCCAAACAACATTCTAAGTCCAATGCGTCAACTTCAACATGATATGCAGATGATCCAGATGATGGTTTTGAATATGTGTTGATAACTAATCAACAATTAGACTTTGCAAATCCAGTTGCCATCGAAAAACTAATGAGAAAGGCTTATGAAGATGATTGGATACTAGATAAAAGGGATTGTTGACCGCCCATTTAGCACCGGTGGTCAACTCATGTGCCATGAAGATATGTATCATTAGATGCCCATATTGTTGAAGACTTTTGGTTCTACAGGGTTGTGTTTGGCCGAACACTTATTTTTGTACTTGGAATTTCCGCACCCCTGCGTGGGTTAATAATGTAATAGGTCTGCATGAGTCATGTCTAGGTCAATTACTTTGGCATCGGTTCACTGGGAGAGTTCCTTTCACTGAGGTTTTTTTATCCTCGGGTTATCATTGGGCCTTCCAGCCTTAATGATTTCCCTTGAGTTTTTCCCTCGCACTTTACATATGTCCTCCAAAGTGGTGAACGACGTTGTAATGGGCTTATGTTTTGGTAACTATATAGGGAATTCATTGTAAATGACCATGCAAGACATCAAAGAAAGTTTCGTGGAATTTCGTCGAGTCTAGGTTAGTTTTTTTTAATTAATTAATTTTTAATTAAATTTTCCTAAGTTTGGAGGTTTAATTATTTAATTAATTAATTATTTTTGAGCAATAATTGTAAAAACTGGATCCTTGGACATTTGATAGGGGTATTTGTGCTCAAAAGAAATGGAATATCACCTCCTACATCCTTGGTCCAAGTTTCAGCTCAGTCGGACAACTTTATCCATGGGTTAGTCCACCTAGAGTGTCAGTCAGTCTATAACAACAATTTTAATTGCTAAAGTCTAAACATGGCATGATGTAAAAAATGTAATAATGAGTTAGATGATGTGAAATGTTGAAATGATGGTTAGGGAGAGACCCCCTAATCATAACCTTATCCTCCCAACCCTTTTCAACCTTGTCTAACCCATTTTCCAACCCCCACACTCAAAAGTTGTGCCCCCCTAGGGGGATTGACGTTTTTCACTTTTTAATTTAATTGTGACTTTGGTGTGGCCCTCTCTTCTAAGTTTTCACTTCATTTAACCTTCATATCACCCCTAGAGGTGATCCCCCTTACTCCACCTTACCCATACTTGCATTTGGGTTGATTTTTGACCAAGGGGAGCGCTCTCCAAGAGAGTTATGCCCTCATTTTTGTCTCTCCAATAAAAGTTACGTTTTTTTATTTGAKATGACTCTTCACCTTTCTTTGGCACGGATCCCATGCCTTTCCCTCATCCTTTGTGTGATCCCAACACTTCACACCTCTTCCTAACCTTTCATCTCTTCTCCTCATCCCTAGAGGTGCGCCCTCCAAGAGTGGTGTGCCCTCCCATACCTTGAAACTCAAAAAATAATTAATAAAAAATTATTTGAGGCTTTCCATCTTCTTTGGCACAAATCCCACACCTCCTACATGCCATTAGATCTATCTACTTTATTTTTCTATTTTTCTACACCCTAGATCTATTGTGCAAACCCTAGGAAGCATGCCCTAGCCTAGAGATCTACTCTATTGCTTGGTGGTGGACACTTGGCATAGATCCAAGAGGGGTAGGTTTGTATCTCCAAGTATAAATAGATCCATTTTCTCTCTCCCAACTCACCATATTTTGAGCTATTGTTATGCTACTTGATTTACAACTCTCTCTCTCTCTCATCTCATTCATTTTTCAGTCATTCTAGCTCTTAGATTTTGAAGTATTCCTCTCCAAGGTCTACTTCTTTTGGTAATAAAGTTCAAGAAGCTTTGGAGGACAACAAGTGGGTAATGTGTATGCTTTCTTCTCTTATGCATATGGAGGTAACCTTGTGTAATTTCTTTGTTGAATCTTGCAATATTAGATCTTGAATAAAGTGTTATTTAAGTAGGGTAGATGGTGTGTATGCCCTTTTATCTTATGAATCTTATTGCATAACCTAAATTGAAGTGTCGTTTATGTTATTTGCTCTAACATTCTATCTAGTATATGCTTAATATATAAGGAGGATTGCAGGTTAGTTTCATTGGGAAGACCTTCTACAATCCATACATACTTCAGCCATCTTGATTATTGCCTTGCTCTATATATGCTATACATCCATCTCATTTTTCATCTAGCATCAATGGTTTAGATAGGTCAATAATATTTCAAAATTTTATTTTGTCTTGTGGAAAATCCTTGTCCCAAAAGGGCAAGCTTTTCCTTAACTTTGCTTGGTTGTATGTAGCCATCCTAGCAAGAAGACCTTGTTGTTATAACAGGCATATCAGATCTGATAGGAGGCTCTTGGCTTCCCCAAAAAGACACATACAACACTCAACAACCCCTGGGGAACTTGGTAGCTATCTCTCACCTTCCTTCTCTTTTTTCTAGTTTAGAAAGTGCACTTTTTGCTTTGTTTGCTTGTTAGATTTCGCTTGAAGTGTAAGAGGGGAAGTGGCACGACCTCCCCTCTTCTTCAAGCCTTGGGTAGACTAGGACGTGGGTAGATATAGCTTGTTTTTTCCTTTTTTGTTGAGCTTTTCCTAGCTTGGCTGTGAGGTTTAGAAGGTGAGGGAACCTTCTCAACCCCACGTGGGTAGTGATTGTTTGCTTGTAGATCTAACTCATTTTTAGTTTGTTGTTCATTCTCTTGCTATCTCATATCTCTTGCTAAGTTATTTTCATAATAAGATCTAAGAAAGAACACCCTAATAAGCTAAGACAAGATAACTAAGAACCTACCATTTTGGGTGAGAAACCCCCAAAGAGGTAAGGATAAGTGTTTAACCTTTATTTTTCTCATGCTATGTGGTTGATCTAAGTTGTTTAATAATCTCAATGTTTATGCTTTAGATAAGATCTCACACCTTAAGCCCATTGGGCAACACACTTAATATCTATCTTGTTCTTACTTTGTTCATTGTCTATTTCTCATTCAAGCTCTTAATCTTCTTAACCACATATCTTGATCATATGCTTAATATCTCTTGTGATGCTTAACTAATAAATGGTTGTTGTGTTTATGGTTTGATATCTCCTAGTAGCCACGTCTTGGGCTTGAGCTTATTGAATGGCTTAACTTGGCAAACACATTAAATTTTCTTTCTTCTCATCTCATAAGGCAAGTTGTTCTTGCCATTGAATCTATGGTATCTAATCAACTAATGTGGTGTGCATGTGATCTAAATGTATCTATCTCTTTAAGCCTTGTATCTCATTTACTTCTTATGTGTTGATGTACTTTATGGTTTAAGCTTTAACAACACATTTCTGGGCATTTTCAGTTTCGACCATCTCATTATTTTGCACCTTTCAAGTACTTTAAAACTCTCAAAACACTCTTGTAATCACCTAAAAGTCTACCTAACTATCATATATACTTAATAGACTATTTTAGAGTACCTTAGACCACCATCTCCACCATCTAAAATGGGTTTGAGGAAAACAACGGAGGGTAGTGGCAGGGGATTGTCCCATGACGCTCCAGGTGGGTGTCCTCTCCGAGAAGTACTCTTACTGTCAGGGATGACCGTGGAAGATAGGGTGGGCCTCGTTGCCTTACTATCTTGAGCACCCGGCAGTTATTTGGCAACAGGAGGAGGAGACTTTGGTGAAATCCAAATAAACTTAAAATCCTTAAGAGAAGCCTAACTATTAATCCCTTGGCCACATCTAATAATATTTGGGGGGTTTGATAGTAAAGAGTGTAGATTGTCCTCTTTTCTTCATAGTAATTGTGCTTAACCTTGATAATCTTGTTGGTGAAGTAATATGTTGATGATCTAGTGTAAATGATGATGCGGTGAATGCTCAAGTCTTCTTTTTCCTGTACACAATAAACATACTTGGTTAGATTGTAATATATCATTCTTTTGTAAAGCTTGTAAATGAATGTATATGATATTCTTTCATTGAGTTATTCTTATTTGTAAATCTGTAACTTGTAATTTTGTTCATAACTTGTAATTATTTTGTAATTAACCACCCCTTAACATAGTTGACCCCTTGCCCAATTTATAGGCACTAGTCTTAGTTGACCTAGGGAAAGGACTTGTTTGTCATGCTAACCCTTGCATATTGCATGGTTGCCTTAGCATTTTAGGATTAGAATCCCCTCTAACCTTAAGAAATTAAAATTAACTCCTAGAATCTAACTTAATTCATCTAGTAACTAAGGTCTACCCCCTTTGGCTTCGCTAGGAGTAAGCCTAGACGGAAGAGGTTCCGGTCAAAGTGACAGTGTGGGTTGTGAACCTAGGCATTGTGCCTCCAAGGACACACTAAGTGAGCCAAACTCAAGCTCACGTTTGCAAGTGTGTATAAGGACGACAACATCTTTGGCGTCGTTGTCAGGGATTGAGTTATTTATCCTTGGTCTTAATGACTTAAATTTTTTTAAGAACTAATAATTCTTTGAGCTTGCATTGGTTAGCTTTGTGTGATTCTTTTCCAAGTGGCGACTCCATTGAAAAAATCTATCAAGTATATTGCAAGGAGCAATCCTTGTTGGTTGCTTGAAATTCTTGGAGAAGAAGCACTCACTGGTATCCAATTCTTGTTCCGAACTTAACAAATTAACTTTTGTTTTTCTTCTTGTTTTTTCCTTGTTTTGATGCTCTTGTTGTCTGAAGTAAACTTGGTCATCTGGCGACTCCACTTTTAAATAATTTGACAAGGTAATTTGGAAGAAAGAATTCCCAACTTGCTTTTACTTCATCCTTGAACTTGGAAGAGTTTGTGGGTGAAGTTAGCTAGTCCTTCTTCTTGTTGGATCCTTGGTAATCTTGGGTCCCAGTCCTTTTCCTTAGACCTTTGTTTAAATGATCTAGTTAGAAATGGATTTGTTTCATGATCCTATTGATTTTTCAGGAATTCTTGGTTACCCTCATGATATATCTGAAGATGTTATTGATAACGTTCCTGACTATAATGATCATGATGATGCTAGTACTCACATCACGACCTTCACACAATGTATCGATAAATGGTGTGATCCACCTATTTATGAGGATGTTCTTATGCAATTATTTTTTATGACTCTTGCTGGTCAGAAACCTTATAATTGGTTTCATGATTCACCTGATAAGAAGTTCAAGACCATACAGGGTTTGTTGCATGCCTTTTTGAAAATGTTTGGGCATGATCAGAGTGAAGTTTACGATGAATTGGTTGATGATTTTATGGAAACATGGGAGAGGAGAAATCTCCTAGCTATTAAAACAGTCAGTTAAGACATAGAGGTTGATTCTCCACCAGATCCCATTGAGGAATTTAAAGAAATAATTCAGAACGTGCAGATTTCCCAGGAGAAACAGTGTGAAGCCATGAATGAACAATTTGTGGCCATTAAAAATCAATTGGAGGTCATAGAAGACGATTTTACAGAAACTTGTATTGAATATCCGGACCCCCTTGAGCTTGAGTTTAACAGTGAAAAAGATGAAGAAGTTCATGGGGAGATTCTGGATGAATCCATGGATGAGTCAATCATTCATTTTGAGGAGATAAAGGAGTTTTAATTTGAAACTGTTGAATATCTAGATGATTCAAGTCCCCACCTTCCTCCCATGGAACCAATCTTATTGAAGGCTAACTTTGAAAATCTTGAAGAAAACAATATGATGGTTCCTGTGGTATGTTCTTTTTCAACTTCTCAACCAGAAGATGAGTTAATGCAGAATTATGTGGAAATGGAAGGCAACTTTAGTTTAACAATGCCATATCATTATGAGTATTGGTTGGCCTCCCACCTTGACAGTCATGAGCAACAAAGCATTCAGAATTTACACGGCTTGTCATATTCCAGTGTTTGGTTGAAAGGAAGAAAGAGCATGGTACTTGGTCGGTTCTTCCTCACAAAATGCTCCAAGTTGATAAAACTTGGGAAGGGGTCTTCTGTGAGTCATCCTGGACAAGGATGTTTGAGACACTTGTGGCATCATTTCACCCATTGCAAGGGTGGTTGTAATGTATCTCTAACCCTTCCTTGTATTTTTAAATCTTTATTATTTGATTCATTATGTCAATATGTACTTAATTTTTTTTTATTTTTTTTATTTTTCGGTATCATAGATTTTATTTGTTGTAAATTATGATGTTGTACTTTAATTATTTCATTTTGTAAATGTTGTATAACATTCATTGATTTAATTGTGTATAAATGTATTCTAATGTTAATTTTCGGTGTGCACTACGGTGAGCACTCTATTTTGTAGGTGCTGGATTCTCGTATGCTCTCCATCTCCAAGTGAGAAGATCGACCACATGTCTCCATGTGGAGCCAGATGTTGACCGCCCATTTAGCACCAATGGTCAACTAATGTGTCATGAAGAGATGTATCATCAGATGCCTATATTGTTGAAGACTTTTGGTTCTACAGGGCTGTGTTTGGCCCAACACTTATTTTTGTACTTGGAATTTCCGCACCCCTGCATGGGTTAATAATGTAATAGGTCTACATGAGTCATGTCTAGGTCAATTACCTTGGCATCGGTTCACTGGGAGAGTTCCTTTCACCGAGGGTTTTTTATCCTCGGGTTATCATTGGGCCTTCCAGCGTTAATGATTTCCCTTGAGTTTTTCCCTCGCACTTTACATATGTCTTCCAAAGTGGTGAACGACGTTGCAGTGGGCTTATGTTTTGGTAACTATATAGGGAATTCATTGTAAATGACCATGCAAGACATCATAGAAAGTTTCACGGAATTTCGTAGAGTCTAGGTTAGTTTTTTTTAATTAATTAATTTTTAATTAAATTTTCCTAAGTTTGGAGGTTTAATTATTTAATTAATTAATTAATTTTGAGCAATAATTGTAAATACTGGATCCTTGGACTTTTGATAGGGGTATTTTTCTCAAAAGAAATGGAATAGCACCTCCTACATCCTTAGACCAAGTTTCATCTCGTTCGAACAACTTTAGCCATGGGTTAGTCCACCTAGAGTGCCAGTCAGTCTATAATAGCAATTTTAATTGCTAAAGTCTAAACATGGCATGATGTAAAAATTGTAATAATGAGTTAGATGATGTGAAATGTTGAAATTATGGTTAGAGAGAGACCCTCTAATCATAACCTTAACCTCCCAACCCTTTTCAACCTTGTCTAACCCCTTTTCCAACCCCCACACTCAAAAGTTGTGCCCCCCCCCCTAGGGGGATTGACGTTTTTCACTTTTTAATTTAATTGTGACTTTGGTGTGGCCCCCTCTCCTAAGTTTTCACTTCATTTAACCTTCCTATCACCCCTAGAGGTGATCCCCATTACTCCACCTTACCCATACTTGCATTTGGGTTGATTTTTGACCAAGGGGAGCACTCTCCAAGAGAGTTATGCCCTCATTTTTGTATCTCCAATAAAAGTTACGTTTTTTTATTTGAGATGAATCTTCACCTTTATTTGGCACGGATCCCATGCCTTTCCCTCATCCTTTGTGTGATCCCAACACTTCACACCTCTTCCTAACCTCTCATCTCTTCTCCTCATCCCTAGAGGTGCGCCCTCCAAGAGTGGTGCACCCTCCCATACCTTGAAACTCAACAAATAATTAATAAAAAATTATTTGAGGCTTTCCATCTTCTTTGGTACAAATCCCACACCTCCTACATGCCATTAGATCTATCTACTTTATTTTTCTATTTTTCTACACCCTAGATATATTGTGCAAACCCTAGGAAGCATGCCCTAGCCTAGAGATCTACTCTATTGCTTGGTGGTGGACACTTGGCTTAGATCCAAGAGGGGTAGGTTTGTCTCTCCAAGTATAAATAGATCCCTTTTCTCTCTCCCAACTCACCATTTCTTGAGCTATTGTTATGCTACTTGATTTACAACTCTATCTCTCTCTCATCTCATTCATTTTTCAGTCATTCTAGCTCTTAGATTTTGGAGTATTCCTCTCCAAGGTCTACTTCTTTTGGTAATAAAGTTCAAGAATCTTTGGAGGACAACAAGTGGGTAATGTGTATGCTTGCTTCTCTTATGCATATGGAGGTAACCTTGTGTAATTTCTTTGTTGAATCTTGCAATATTAGATCTTGAATAAAGTGTTATTTGAGTAGGGTAGATGGTGNGTATGCCCTTTTATCTTATGAATCTTATTGCATAACCTAAATTGAAGTGTCGTTTATGTTATTTTCTCTAACATTCTATCTAGTATATGCTTTATATATAAGGAGGATTGTAGGTTACCTTCCAAGGTTTCATTGGGAAGACCTTCTAGAAGGGAAGGGTCTCTTGAATCCATACATACTTCAGCCATCTTGATTATTGCCTTGCTCTATATATGTTATACATCCATCTCATTTTTCAGCTATCATCAATGGTTTAGATAGGTCAATAATATTTCAAAATTTTATTTTGTCTTGTGGAAAATCCTTGTCACAAAAGGGCAAGCTTTTCCTTAACTTTGCTTGGTTGTATGTAGCCATCCTAGCAAGAAGACCTTGTTGTTATAACAGGTATATCAGATCTGATAGGAGGCTCTTGGTTGCCCCAAAAATACACATACAACACTCAACAACCCCTTGGAGAACTTGGTAGCTATCTCTCACCTTTCTTCTCTTTTTCCTAGTTTAGAAAGTGCACTTTTTGCTTTGTTTGCTTGTTAGATTTCGCTTGAAGTGTAAGAGGGGAAGTGGCAAGACCTCCCCTCTTCTTCAAGCCTTGGGTAGATTAGGACATGGGTAGATCTAGCTTGTTTTTTCCTTTTTTTTGTGAGCTTTTCCTAGCTTGGCCGTGAGGTTTAGAAGGTGAGGGCACCTTTTCAACCCCATGTGGGTAGTGATTGTTTGCTTGTAGATCTAACTCATTTTTAGTTTGTTGTTCATTCTCTTGCTATCTCATATCTCTTGCTAAGTTATTTTCATAATAAGATCTAAGAAATAACACCCTAATAAGCTAAGACAAGATAACTAAGAACCTACCTAGTTGGGTGAGAAACCCCCAAAGAGGTAAGAATAAGTGTTTAACCTTTATTTTTCTCATGCTATGTGGTTGATCTAAGTTGTTTAATAATCTCAATGTTTATCCTTTAGATCAGATCTCACACCTTAAGCCCATTGGGCAACACACTTAATATCTATCTTGTTCTTGCTTAGTTCATTGTCTATTTCTCATTCAAGCTCTTAATCTTCTTAACCACATATCTTGATCATATGCTTAATATCTCTTGTGATGCTTAACTAATAAATGGTTGTTGTGTTTATGTTTTGATATCTCCTAATAGCCACGTCTTGGGCTTGAGTTTATTGAATGGTTTAACTTGGCAAACACATTAAATTTTCTTTCTTCTCATCTCATAAGGCAAGTTGTTCTTGCCATTGAATCTATGGTATCTAATCAACTAATGTGATGTGCATGTGATCTAAATGTATCTATCTCTTTAAGCCTTTTATCTCATTTACTTCTTATGTGTTGATGTACTTTATGGTTTAAGCTTTAACAACACATTTCTGGGCATTTTCTGTTTCGTCCATCTCATTATTTTGCACCTTTTAAGTACTTTAAAACTCTCAAAACACTCTTGTAAGCACCTAAAAGTATACCTAACTATCATATATACTTAATAGACTATTTTAGGGTACCTTAGACCACCATCTCCACCATCTAAAATGGGTTTGAGGAAAACAACGGAGGGTAGTGGCAGGGGACTGTCCCATGGCGCTCCAGGTGGGTGTCCTCTCCGAGAAGTACTCTTACTATCAGGGCTGACCATGGAAGCTAGGGTGGGCCTCGTTGCCTTACTATCTTGAGCACCCGACAGTTATTTGGCAACATGAGGAGGAGACTTTGGTGAAATCCAAATAAACTTAAAATCCTTAAGAAAAGCCTAACTATTAATCCCTTGGCCACATCTAATAATATTTGGAGGGTTTGATAGTAAAGAGTGTAGATTGTCCTCTTTTCTTCATAGTAATTGTGCTTAACCTTGATAATCTTGTTGATGAAGTAATATGTTGATGATCTAGTGTAAATGATGATGTGGTGAATGCTCAAGTCTTCTTTTTCCTGTACACAATAAACATACTTGGTTAGATTGTAATATATCATTCTTTTGTAAAGCTTGTAAATGAATGTATATGATATTCTTTCATTGAGTTATTCCTATTTGTAAATTTGTAACTTGTAATTTTGTTCATAACTTGTAATTCTTTTGTAATTAACCACCCCTTAACATAGTTGACCCCTTGCCCAATTTATAGGCACTAGTCTTAGTTGACCTAGGGAAAGGACTTGTTTGTCATGCTAACCCTTGCATATTGCATGGTTGCCTTAGCATTTTAGGATTAGAATCCCCTCTAACCTTAAGAAATTAAAATTAACTCCTAGAATATAACTTAATTCATCTAGTAACTAAGGTCTACCCCCTTTGGCTTCCCTAGGAGTAAGCCTAGACGGAAGAGGTTTCGTTCAAAGTGACAGCGTGGACTGTCAACCTAGGGATTGTGCCTCCAAGGACACACTAAGTGAGCCAAACTCAAGCTCATGTTTGCAAGTGTGTATAAGGACGGCAAGAGGGCTACTCAACATATGTGCTACAAAAAGGATTATTTTTAGACATAAGAATATGAAACTTAATCCAATTTATTTAGTAGAGGACACAACCCATACTCCTCAAGGAAAAGGATCGGTCCACTTTTATCTTTAAGGAATTGGTAAAGTATTACTTTTCAATGTTTGGTATGTTAAAACCTTTAAAAAGATTTTTGGGCCCTTGATCTTAATTAGACGAGGAAATCAAATTATCATGGAAGATGGATGGATCAAAAATAAATTCAATCAAACATGATTGAAAGATAGTAATGAAGGGTTACGAAGATGGAAAAATCCTTAGGATACAAGGTACAATCATTCCTTGCAAATAGGATTTTGTAGCAGCAGTGGATTTATCCCCTAGATCCTTAAGATTATGACATTACAAATTTGGACATTTGAAATTTTAAATCTTATGTAAAGTCAAAATAGAGGAGACAATTAAAGGTCTTCCTACTTCCAGAAAAGAAATTGCCAAGTGAGAAGCATATATAATTGACAAACACAATAGAGATTTTTTTCTCCTAAGTACATGGTGAGCAATCATATGTCTCCAATAAGTGACATTGGTGGTCCTATGGAATATTATTTTGGTGGATGCAAATACTTTATTCTTTTCATTAATGATTTTAAAATGATGATTTAGGTATACTTTTTGAAAGATAAGTCAAAATCCTTTCAAAAAATTATACATTTTCAATGCTTGGTTGAAAATGCCACCAAAGAAAAATTGCCACATTAAGGATAGATATTGGGGGTGAATTCACTTCAAATGAATTCAATGAGTATTGTAGGAAAAATGGAATCAAAAGATAGTTAAAAAACTCTTATATTCTGTAGCAGATTGGGGTCTCTTAAATAATGAATAGGACTCCAATGGGAATGTCAAGATCTACACTACATTTTAAGGGGCAAGTACAAAATATTGGGCAGAAGCAGTTCATACAATTGCCTATATAAGGAATAAATCACCAATATCAACCTTAGATGGAATCACTCCATATGAAGCTTGGTATGGTACTAATCTTCCATTTAATCATTTTCAAGTTTTTGGCTCCGCCTTCTATGCCTTAGTTCCTAAAGAAAAAGGACTATGAAAAAATGACTAAGTTGAAAAATCAAGTATGAAATACATGCTTATTGGATATTTAAATGAAAATAAAGACTATTGATTGCTATCTAGTGGGAAATCATTATTAGTAGAGATATTTTCTATGATGAAACTGAAAGTCAAATTGCTGAAGAGATTGGTAATCTCCTTAAGAAAAAGCATATTTAGAGTAAAACGATTAATTAAAGAAATCCAAGTTGGATTGAAAAATACTTACCCTTCACATTGAGTGTTCAAGAGTTAGATGATTCATCTTCAGATGATGATTCGTTTTCAACACATGGAAGATCAAATGCAGAAAATTCACCACATGCACAACACAATGGACCAAAATGGTTCACACGACTGCTCAAAGATGTTCACCCAGATGAACAAAACAAAACATGAACTAGAATCACCCACTCATCTCAATCAAATTTTTCCTTAATCACTCATGCTTTCATTTAACCCACTACTTTTGCAGAATAAATGAAGCATATAGAATGGTAGCAAGCCATGGAAGATGAATACGATTCAATAATTTCAAATGGAACTTGGAAACTTGTTGATTTTCCAATAGATGTTAAATCCATTGGTTGCAAATGGATTTACAGTATCAAGTATAAAACAAATGGTGAGATGGATACGTGTAAAGAAACACCCATGAAAAAAGGGATTTGCTAAAAAAAAAAGACATAGACTATGAAGAAACATTTGCACCAACAATAAAGCAGAATACAATCAGAATGGTAATTAATTTGGCTACACAACATGGTTGGATGCTTCACCAAATGGATGTTAAAAGTGCCTTTCTTAATGGTGATTTGAAATAATAATTCTATATGACTCAACCTCCAGGTTTTGAAGTTTAAGGACAAGAGCACAATGTTTGCAAAATTAATCAAAGCTTTATATGGCTTGAAACAAAAACCTAGAGCATGGTATGCCAAAATGGACGAATACCTTAGATGTCTTGGTTTTCATTGCAATGAGTCAAATAATACTTTGTATTTCAGGATGTAAAGGTCAAAAATTGGTGATCATTGTTCTTTATGTTGATGGCATAATCATTACAAAGAATCATGAAGTTCACATCAAGCAAGTGAAATAGGAATTTCAAAAAAGGGTTCAAAATGACTAACTTGGGGCCACTTTGATACTATTAGGAGTGGAAGCTTCTCAACAACCTCATCAAATATTTCTTAGTCAAACCAAGAAAATCGTTGAAGAATTTGGGCAGTGTGAATTGTAAACCCTCTCTTATACCTATGGAACAAAACACAAAACTTTCAAAATTTGAAAGGGGGAATTGATGAATGATACTAGCTACAGAAAAATACTCATCTAGATTTGTCATATGCAGTCATTATTATTTCTTAATTCATGCAATAACCTAGATAAATTCACAGGAATATAGCAAAAAGGATCCTCAGGTACATTCAAGGTACAAACTATTTTGGACTTCTCTATAAGAAGAATGACAACTTTATATTTGTTGGATATTCATATGTAGATTGTGCATGTGATATTGATAATAGAACATCAACTTTGGGTTATTAATGAATATGGGTTCAACAACAATAACTTGGAGTTGTAAAAAGTATGGTATAATGACAAACTCTTCAACATAGTAGAATACATCTCAGCTTGGAAAGCAACATATGAAATTGTCTAGCTATGTAGAATTTTGTAGGATCTTTGTGCTACTCATAAAACATCAATTACTTTATTGATGGATATTCAGTCAACTATAAAGATGACCAAGAATCCAGTATTTCATTCTTGAATATCAAGTATGTTGAAACTAAATATCACTTCATCATAACACTCATCAACAACAACATCATCAAGCCATGATATTGTCCATCTGAAGATCAAACTTCAGGTATTTTCACCAAACTACTAGGTACAATAAAATTCAGTAAGTTCAGAGATGAAATTGTCATTTGTAAAAATAAACTTTCAGATTAAAGGGGGGAATGTTTGCCTAATAATCATAAATCTTATTTAGATAGGTATTTTCCAAGAATAATAATAAATAAATTTATTCTAGAAGATATGTATTTCCTAGGAGATAGATTGTTCTTGTCACATCCTTGTCATAGTAATTATCCTTTCATTATTGGTCAGGGACACATGACATGTTGAGATATGGATATAAAGGTTATATATACACTATGCTTATCACCTATTATGTAGTTTCCATTCCCTGATAAATAAAATTTTGTGTTTGAGGACACTTGGTGAATGTTAACACTCGTGTAATCAATTTCTCAATGAAATATACTATTGGTTTGCTTCCTGTAACACACCCACGACGAGGCTAAAAATAAAAATAAAAATTGTTCTCCTTCTAGGAACAAATTCTCTCTCTCCATGGGTTCTAATTTGGAAAGTTTGGGACTCAGCCTGACCCTCTGGTCAATATTCTCTGATTCTCTAAGTCAAACGAGACTTTGAGACCTTGATAGTCTCACCTCTTAATCAAACGCATGCCCTTTCGGCCTCTAGTGCAGGTCTTATGATACCCATGACCTTCTCCTTTGCACTTCAGCGAAGTCTAGGAGTTGGCGTTAGCCTTTTTTCTCTTGGCCCCTCCTTAGATGTGACCTTGGGTGATGACCTCATGCAAACACACAATTGCGGGTGCGATCAAAGGCGGTTTGAAACCAAACTAATTTTCAGCCCGCAATTCTCCTCGAGACTCCACGTGTCCTTTCTCCAAAACCATGTTTTGGATTGCGACCCGCCCTCAACTTTTTAAAGTTCATGCACTTCCGATATCCACAATGCTATGGGACTGTCGATCTCACGATCTTGACGGTGTCTCTGAACTGATGGCTCAGATCTATCCCTTTCAAAACTGCGGATCAGATTTGACCTCTTTCAAATCAACGACTGTGATTTGTTTTAGAATTTTGGACTTCGGAATTCTCAAGTCTCAAACTTTCCTTTCTTCCGTATGTCAATCTTCCAGAATTGACGATTTGCGGACACTTTTCCTTCTCAATCAACGACTCTACCTCTACTTTGAGGATTTGACCTTTCAACTAGATCAACAGTCCTACGGCCATTTTCTCGATCAACGGTCGAGATTTCCTTCGGGTCTACAAACTTCTAAGATCTCAAATCTCAACTTCACTTCCCCTCAAATTATGCGGATTCCTGTCGCATGTCCACTTGAATCAAATGGTTGAGGCTTACTTCGGGTCTTCACCCGAAATATATAGATTTATGCCACCTGTCCTCTTGATCTGATGGTTATGGATTACTTCGGCACTTTACCCGGAATCCACAGATCTACGCCACGTCTCCTCTAGATCAGACGGTCCAGCTTCTCCTCGAACAATCTGATGCTTGAGATTTACTTCAGCTCTCCAGACTTCGGGAGTCTCAAATCTCAACTAAAAACTCTCGAACAAATTTATCCGGAGTCCACGATCTTCTGCCACGTGTCCCTCTGGATCTGGTGGTCCAGATTCACTTCGAGTCTTCAGGGTTCATAAATCTTAACTCTCAACTAAAACCCCAATACAATTCACCCAAAGGTCACGATCTGTTGACAAGTGTCTCCTCATAGATCGACGACTCACGGTTCTTCGACACTTCGGCCTTCGAGAGTTTCGACTCTCAATTTCAAACTCTTGAGGTGATTCCTCCGAAGTCCACGATCTGTCGTCATGTGTCCCTATGGATCTGACAGTTCACATCTCCTTCGACTCTCCAGGATTTAGGAACCTCAAATCTCAAACTTTACTTTCGCTTGAGGACAACAGATCTCTACCACGTGTCCCTTTTTTTCTGACGGTTGAGATTTACTTCCGGACTTCGGCTCTCCGGGCTTCGATATTTTCAACTCTCAATCTGAAACTCTCGAAATCATTTCTCCAGAGTTACTGATCTGCTGACATGTGTCTCCTGGCGATCAATGGCCAGGATCAACTTCGGGACTTCGGGACCTTGGCTAATCCACCCTACTGTACACACAAACGTTAAAGCTCGTGCACCTTACCTTAGATCGGACAACTATCGTCCCTTCGCGATTAGATCCGACGGTTAGGATCTGTTTCTTCCCAATGTTTCTCCTCTGCTTCTCTAGACATTGATTTAACGGTCCGAGCTTCTCTCCACAGCCGTTATGACGGTTGTTGTTGCTCCTCCTTCTGAGCTTTTGACGTCTTCCGACTTGGGAGAGTTTGGTGGATGTTCAAAGGCCTTAGCCTTCATTCCTCCTGTGAGTCTAGATATCTTAGGTCTCGACTTCGTTCTTGAAAAATTTATCTCTTCTGAGATTTTCGATTTTCTGACATCGACGGTACCGAGGGACTCCGTTACTCCACGGATTTCCAAAAGGGCTCATGACCACCCATCTCACAACCATTCATGGTCTGGTGGTCATGATCCGACCAGTACCAAGGTGTTTGTCGATCGACGGTTCACAACAATTCTGGGGTCCCAACGTCCATGCTCTTTATCAGAGAATGTAACCTCCGTAATCTGGAAGTACTCACCCAACTTGGTCGAATCAGAGTCATTGATATTCCAACCAATGAGATCAACGTCAATGGTGAATTGTGGGTCACGAACTAGCGCATCCGCTACTTTCACCTTCACATTCCACAATGATTCCCCACCCTCGATCTCCATCAATATATCGATGGTCATAACAATTTGACATTTCAGAGCTTCGAGTTCCAAGGATTCCTAGACCCAGGTCACGTGGGTCTTCATATAAATCGTGGGCTATGATCCTCGCTCTTAGTTGAGTTTTTGGTTAAGGAAATAGGTGCAAGTTCAGAGTCTCCTAGACTACTGATCTAAAGGAAATGCCTTCCCAACTCGCAGAGATTTAAGCTTTGAATCAAGGCAAGGTAACTTGTAAGGTTATCAAAACGGTAGCTATGCCAAGAGGTTTGCTCCGACTCTAGAATGGTGATGTAAATCCCTGGGGAAAACATCTTTGAGCGACTAAACTGGGGCGTATGGAAAATCAAGAAGAAATTTAGGTTCTCAAGGGAACAAATGCACACTCATAACTTAATCATTTAATACAGAGAAAGAACCCTTTATAGACATATAAATACTCACATGCATCCATTGTTTACAATTCAAAACATAAGGCAAGAAAATACTTACCAAAACCATAGAGCATGATGGGACCGCTGAAAGGGGTGCTCGTTTCCACTCAACCATAGGCTCAGCCACTCCAATGGATTTATCAATGGACACCCCCGAGCTTAAACCACGATGCTTTGAGATTCAATCTCTTAATTCCAGCTCAATGGAAGTTAGGGACGAAGGTTACTCTCCTCCTCCTAATACAAAAATAGATCAATATGAAGGTTACTCTCCTTCTCCTGGATTAATCTCTATTTTTTTGTGATCAGAACTCATTGTTCCTCTTTCCATCCTTCCTTGGACTTGAGAGCTTCCTCTCTCATATCTGCATTTTCTTCACAGGTCTCCCTCTGCCCACCACACTTCCTTTCTTGCCTTCCTCAACAAGATTGTGTGTGGCTTGAATTCCCAGTCTGTGGTCAGGTCTGGAAGCCTTACGGATGGGAAGTATTCCCCATCCCCTCATTAAATATTGAGGAGGCCTTCCCACCTACCAACCCGACTGTAATTCATTCCTGGGTTAGAGGGTTGTTCTGTTTTGAGCAATTAATTCCAGCATCGTACTGGTTCAGTGGAGGTTAACGCAACCATTCCTGGTCCCCTCCACCACCTTGTTGGAAAATTCAGTTAACAGACAGCAAATCAGCGTATACTTTTCATTGATGGCAAGTACAGTTGTGGTTGCAGTGATGACAATATCAATGAATAGCAGTGCAGCAATAATCGGGAGGAGAAGAGTCAGTGATCGTTGGATCCCATTCAAATTTTTCGAAAGGCCGACAGCCGTCAGATCTGTAGAAGCTGCGAGAGAGATAAGCCATCAGAGAATCGGGGATCGGGACTTTGAAATGTCCAATTCACTCGACAACAAAAACCCCGAAATCGTGATATGCGATTTTGCGATTTGATCGCAGCCATTAAAGCAAGCTTGAGATATGGACTGTTGATTTTGCTCATCGGAGAATCGGGAATTGGAGTTTCACGAGTCTCATGAACAATGACAACGAAAACCCCGAAATCGGGATATGCGATTTCGCTATGTAATCACATTCATTGGATAAGAAGTGCTCTGGACCGTTGATCACAGCCCGTATCGGAGTATCGGGGATCGAGACTTTGTAATGCCAAAATCTCTTGACATCAAGAACTCTGAAATCGTGAAACGCGATATTGTGATTCAATCATAGCCGTTGAGCCAAGATTGCATCTGAACCGTTGATCCAACTCACGACAGCAGACCACGTCAGCAAGGGACACGTGGCACAACCAGGGAATGACAGGTGTCAGGAAGATTCAACACTTCAGGCACATGAAAGTCATGAATCAGAGTGACACGTGGCAGGATCTAACACGTGTCAAACCACGTGTTACATCAGCAGAGGCATCGGCGATCGGGGCTTTGAAATGACAAAGTCACTTGACATCGAAAGTCTAGAAATCCCGGAGGGATCAGGACCGTCCATCTGAGGGACAGGTGTCGAAGATCAAGGCGCCGTCGGCATTTTGGTCATCAGGAAATCGGGGATCCCGTTGACAAGATTTTTGTGCAAGTTAGAGTCGCGATCTGCGAAACATCGATGAGTGGGGGCCAGCTGTCAGCGTAGCAGAGCGTCGGTATTTGGACGATCGGGAATCCTGTGGTTGTATGCATGGAGGCATCACAAACCCCGTAGCCCCGATGGGGTAAGATTGTGGTCACGGAGTAATGGTCATGTGGACCCGGAGGGCCAGCGCGTGGAGAAAAGGGCTCATCGAAAATCGAGGATTCGAGAGGACAGTGACTCTCGACAGCGTAAAGCCCGAAACCCCGATGAGAGGTATGGTGACAGTCACATGATAGTTGGTCACATGGACCATTGTGTAGCCGGAAGGGGCTAAAGCTCGGGAAAGGAGCACATCGGGGATCGGAGAATCGGGGGTTCCGAGTACATGTGCATCTCGACACTGAGAATGTCGAAATCACGATGAGTGAAATCCCGATGGGATCTGAACCGTTGGATCAAGTATTGATCGGAGGGTTGTTGTTCTTCCTCACATGTTAACGCTTCAGTTATGAATCCGTTAAGAGAAACAGACTGATAATGAAAAATCGGTTAGCATTTCAGTTGCCAAGACAGATGTCCTTGTATTATCTATTTGAAGAGGAAGTGGAATCGTCAAGGCGGTGTGTATAAAGAAAATGAGCGAGACTAAACCAGTTTGGTCGTTCTGAATGAAAAATGAGTAAACAGTAAGAAAAAAAAAATGAACAGAGGCATAGCAAGAAATGAAGAAAATGTGCAGAGCGAGATGAAATGCAGAATAGAAGCAGAGCAAAATGACAGACATAACAGAAGTAGAGCAGAATGACAGAAAAGGTGATGCAGAGCAGGCATGCTAAACAAACAAAAGAAGAAAAGAATTGCATAACAGTTTGCTGAAGATCAGATACAGAGAAAGATTGGTAAGACTTGATTTATCTGAGTAGTTGTCTGTGTATTCATTATTGATTATAAAATAGGGAGGTTGGGAGGTGCTCGGGAGGACTGTTGTCCTCAGAAGTTCAAGTGGGTGCTTGAACACAGGAAGGTGTAGCTTCCATCTGGTTGCAGCCAGAGAAACTAGGGTGGCAGGGTGGTGCTAGGGAGAACAGGTGTTCTCTGTTATGGAGGTTGGACCCTGTGTAACTGGAAGTTGGTGCTTCCATCCAGTTGGTGCTGGAACTTTCAGGAAGTTGGTGCTTCCATCCAGTTGGTGCTGGAATACTCAGGGAGTTGGTGCTTCCTTCTAGTGGGTGCTAGAGAAACCAGAG
>ML799015.1:172006-190945 GCA_009831015.1 Picea engelmannii | reverse complement strand
TTTATACTTGGAGAGGCAAACCTACCTCTCTTGGATCTAAGCCAAGTGTCCACCACCAAGCAAATGAGTAGATCTCAAGGCTAGGGCACACCACCTAGGGTTTGCACAATAGATCTAGGGTGTAGAAAAAAAGAAAAATGGTTTGGATCAAGCAAAAGGTGTGTGAGAGGCATGGGATCCGTGCCAAGTAAAGTGAAGAGTCACAAATAATTTTTAAAAATTATTTGGTGGAGTTTCAAGAAGAGGGAGGGCGCAATTCCTCTTGGAGGGTGCACCTCTTGGGATGAGGTAAAGGGAAAGGAGGGTGAGAGATGAGTGTGTGAGGTTGGGATCACACAAAACCATAAGATAGGTTGTGGGATCCATGCTAGGGAAAGATAAAGAGCCTCATTCAAATAAAAACAAATTTTTATTGGAGAGACACAAAAAGGGGGGCGTAACTTCCTTGGAAGGTGCTTCACAAGGGTGAAAAACAATAAAATGGAAGGAAAGAGTGAGGTGGAGGGAGTGGGTTCACCTCTAGGGGTGACGTGGAGGCTAAAGGGAGTGAAAAATCAAGAGAGGGGACCACACTCAAGTCACAAAATAAATTAAAAGGGAAAAACGTCAATCCCCCTAGGGGGACGTGACTTTTGAGTGTAGAAGGTGGGTAAGGGGTTAGAATAGGTTGGAAAAGGTTGGGAGGATTATGTTATGCTTAGGGGGTCTCTCTCTAACCATCATTTCACCTTTTCACATCCTCTAACTCGTTATTACAACCTTTACATTTTGCCATGTTTCGACTTTAGCAATTAAAATTGTTGTTTTAGACTGACCGACACTCCGAGTGGACAAACCCATGGCTAAAGGTGTCCGACTGAGCTGAAACTTGGTCCATGGATGTAGGGGGTGTTATTCCATTTCTTTTGAGCACAAATACCCCTATCAAAAATCCAAGGACCTAGTTTTTACAATTATTGCTCAAAAATAATTAATTAATTAAATAATTAAACCTCCAAACTTAGGGAAATTTAATTAAAAATTAATTAATTAAAAAAAACTGACTTAGACTTGACGGAATTCCGTGAAACTTTCTAATATGTCTTGCATGGTCATTTATAATGATTCCCCATAATAGTTACCAAAACATAATCCCACTAGAACATCGTTCACCACTTTGGAGGAATTATTGCAAGTGTGAGGGAAAAACTCAAGGGAAATCAATAAGGTTGAAAAGCCCAATTGATAACCCGAGGATAAAAAACCCTCGGTGAAAGTAACTCTCCCAGTGAACCGATCCCAAGGTAACTGACCTAGACATGACTCATGCAGACCTATTACATTATTAACACTCGCAGGGGTGCGGAAATTCCAATTACAAAATAAAGTGTTGGGGCCAAACACTTCCCTGTAGGACCAAAAGTCTTCGACAACATGGCATATGATGATGCATCTCTTCATGGCACATGAGTTGACCACCTGTGTTGGAGAGGCGGTCAACAAAGTCAATATCCCTTCTCGGAGGTAGACCCGGTACCTCTTCTGGGAACACGTCCTTGTATTCTCTTAATATGGGGTGGTCCTCTAGGTTTGGTTGGTCATCTTCAACGGATTCCAATACTTGTATGGAATATAAGGAACACCCCTTTCTGCAATACTTTTTCATTTGAAGGGATGATATTTTCCTCACTAAGACATGCTTCTGAATCCCTTGGAGGGTCATCTTTCTCCCTTCTTCATTTACACATTCTAGATTTTTATGATAACAGTCCAATTTAGTTGTATAAGGAGCCAACCAATCCATACCAATCAACAAGTCATAAGATCCCAGGGGAAGTATGTTAAGGGTCGCTCGGGTGGGAAATCCACCCATGATGAATTGACAGGTTGGTATGACCTCTACCACTTTTCTTTTGGTCCCAGTGGCTAATTGCACCAACCATAGTTTAACATGTCTAATTGGTTGTAGTTTACACTTATCAACAATCTGAGGGGCCACATAACTCAAATTAGAACCTGGGTCAATTAAAATAGAAATTAGATGGTTGGCGATCATACTTTCCAGCTCCACTACTAAAGCTTGGTGGTCGGCTTGATTATTGTCCAAGGCTTCATAGATTTGTGGCATGCTCCTAGCCACATCATTGATGGTGGTAGCTTCTTAGATATTGCAGACCCTCTTACTGTTCTTTTGTCTGTGTGGGCAGTCCCTCAATCGATGATATTCTCCACAACCCCAACATTTTAAGGGTTCCTTCTTTAGGTTATCAATCTTTCCTAGGGTTGTATTAAAAGGTTTATTTCCACTTTGAGAGGGGAAATTTTGTTGATATACACTTCTAGTAGGAAGGCTCCTTATAGAGTATTTTCCATATTTCTTGAATCTTGAGGATTTAAACCCTTTCTTTTGGAATCCCAAACTACTCCTAGTCTTCCAATCCTCCCAGGGTCTTGTCTTACTCCCAAACAGTTCATAACAATACATCACCTTCTGGATAATTTCTTCTAAGTTCTTTGGTTCGTCGAACTCAATCCTATCCTGATAGGTCTGAGCTAACCCACTAATGAACCACTACATTTTTACTTTTTCATCTTTTATGTAGGGTACATACCTCCATAGTTCAAGGAATTTATTGACAAATTCGTCTATGGTGAGTTTCCCCAGCCTGAGTTCATAGAACTCCTTAGTCTTCCCATCCATGTATTTCTCTGACAGATACTACTTCCTGAAGTATTTCTCGAATTGTTTCCATGACAAGTCCTTCTCATGGACTCCTTTCACATTCCTAAGGTCTTCCCACCAATGGAAGCCTTCCCATTCAGGTTGAAGATGGCTATTCGATCCTTCAAGTTTTCAGAGTAGTCATGGACTCCGAAGTATTTCTTTAAACCAAGCAGCCAGGCTTCAGCCTCTTCTCCCTTCTTAATCTCTCCATCGAAAGAGGGTGGTTTGGTTTTCTTGAATTCTTCAGGATCATGATTTTTGGAACGCTTCCGCTTCTTTCCTTTCCTTCGAGAATGTGAGTTGGATTTGCTACTAGAATATCATTCGAAGTTACCAGCTTCCTTTATAGAGGACTCCAAGGATGAGTGTCCCCTGCCTCCAGGTTGGGCCTTCTTCGAGGTACTTTTCCCAGTGTGTTCACTTATGGAGTAATGTTTTCAGATCTCAGGTGGACTCTGAATTCTCTTTGTATGTCGTCGGTCCACATGACTGGTTGTGGGTTCATGTTGTAGTTGTCTATGTATGTTGGATAAGCTCTGCAGTAAGACCGCGTTAATTTCTGTCTGTTTTTCTTTCTTCTTTATCAATCTTTCATTTTCATCCTTGCAACTCTGTAATTCAGCCCTGAGGCTCCTTACAACTTCAGCCAGATCTGGAGGGGTTTCCACTGCCCTCCTTTGGTCAGATTCTTCGTCTCTATTGTGGGAGCCATCCCCCACTTCATGACACGTCACCATCCCTTAGTCTTGGAGTTTTCCTGTGATTTACTCACTGCTCGAGTGTTGACAAAAAAAAAAATTATTGTTAGCTAACAGTTTATTAGTTCATGAACAATACATGGTTCAATTTCTTAAATGCATACACACAGTAGAAAGCTTCATTATTTTCTTTAATAACATTTTTAACCAGAATTTTTAAGAAAGAGTTAAGGTAGGGTGTCACTCTTTTAAAATTACTCCAAATAGAGTTTTAAGTGACTCGTCCATAATCCCAAGTAGTCCAAGTGTTGTAACCATGCTCTTATACCAATTTGTAACACACCCACGACGAGGCTAAAAAAAAAAAAAAACCTTCCTCCTTCCAGGAACAAATTCTCTCTCTCCACGAGTTCTAATTTGGAAAGTTCGGGACTCAGCCCGACCCTTCAGTAAAGATTCTTTGATTATCTAAGTCAAACGAGACTTTCAGACCTTGATAGTCTCACCTCTTAATCAAATACAGGCCCTTTCGGCCTCTGGTGCAGGTCTTATGATACCCGCAGCCTTCTCCTTCGTGCTTCAGTGAAGTCTCGGATTTGGCATTAGCCATTTTTCTCTTGGCCCCTCCTTATATGTGACCTTGGGCGATGACCTCATGCAAACACACAATTGCGGGAATGACCGAAGGTGGTTTGAAACCAAACTACTTTTCGGCCCACAATTCTCCTCGAGCCTCCACGTGTCCTTTCTCCAAAACTGTGGTTTGGATTGCAACCCACACTCAACTTTTTAAAGTTTATGCACCTCCGATCTCCACAATGCTACGAGACCATCGATATCATGATCTTGACGGTGTCTCTGAACTGAGGGGTCAGATCTATCCCTTTCAAATCTGTGGATCAGATCTGACCTCTTTCAAATCAACAACTGTGATTTATTTCAGAATTTTGGACTTCAGAATTCTCAAGTCTCAAACTTTCCTTTCTTCCGTATGTCAATCTTTCGGAGTTGACGATTTGTGGACACCTGTCCTTCTCAATCAACAGCTCTGCCTTTTCTTTACAGATTTGACCTTGCAACTAGATCAATGGTCCTGCGGCCCTTTTCTCGATCAACGGTCGAGATTTCCTTCGGGTCTCCGGACTTCTGAGATCTCAAATCTCAACTTCACTTCCCCTCGAAGTATGCAGATTCCTACCGCATGTCCACTTGAATCGAATGGTTGAGGCTTACTTCGGGTCTTCACCAAAAATCTACAGATTTATTCCACTTGTCCTCTTGATCTAATGGTTATGGATTACTTCGGAACTTTACCCAGAATCCACAGATCTATGCCATGTCTCTTCTAGATCATATGGTCCAGATTATCCTCATATGATCAGACGCTTGAGATTTACTTCAGCTCTTCGGCTCTCCAGACTTCAGGAATCTCAAATCTCAACTGAAAACTCTCGAACAGATTTCTCCAGAGTCCACGATATGCCTCCACATGTCCCTCTGGATCTAGTGGTTCAGATTCACTTCGGGTCTTTAGGGTTTGGAAATCTTAACTCTCAAATGAAACCCCAATACAATTCACCCGGAGCTCGCGATCAGTTGACAAGTGTCTCCTCGCAGATCGACGACTCTCGGTTCTTCGGTGCTTCATCCTTAGGGAGTTTCAACTGTCCATATGAAACTCTCGAGGTGATTCCTCTGAAGTCCACGATCTGTCATCATGTGTCCCTCTGGATCTGACGGTTCAGATCTCCTTCGGCTCTCCGAGATTAGGGAACCTCAAATCTCAAAATTTACTTTCGCCCAAGGACAACAGATCTCTACCACGTGTCCCTTTCATTCTGATGGTTGAGATTTACTTCGGGACTCCTGCTCTCTGGGCTTCGGGAGTTTCAACTCTCAATCTGAAACTCTTGAAGTCATTTATCCAGAGTTACTGATCTGTTGACATGTGTCTCCTGAAGATCAATGGCCAGGATCAACTTCGGTACCTTGGCCAGTCCACCCTCTTGTACACACAAGCATTAAATCTCGTGCACCTTACCTTAGATCGGATGACTATCGTCCCTTCGAGCTCAGATCTGACGGATAGGATATGTTTCTTCCCACCGTTTCTCCTCTGCTTCCCTAGACACTGATATAACAATCTGGGCTTCTCCCCGCAGTCATTCTGATGGCTACCGTCGCTCCTCCTTTTGAGATTTTAACGTCTTCTGACTTGGGAGAGTTTGGTAGATGTTCAAAGGCTTCAGCCTTCGTTCCTCCTACAAGTCCAGATATCTCGGGTCTCGCCTTCATTCTTGAAAACGTTATCTCTTCTGAGCTTTTTGATTCTCTCACACCAAAGGTACCGAGGGACTCCGTTACTCTGGGGATTTCCAAAAGGGCTCATGACCACCCATATCGCAACTATTTAGGGTTTGGCGGTCATGATCCGACTGGTACCAAGGTGTCCATTGATCGACAATTCACAGCAATTGCGGGGTCCCAATGTGCGTGCTCTTTATCAGAGAAATTAACCTCTGTAATCTGGAAGTACTCTCCCAACTTGGTCGAAACAGAGTCGTTGATCTTCCAGCCGATGAGATCAATGACAATGGTGAATTGTGGGCCGCGAACTAGCACACCCGCTACTTTCACCTTCGTGCTCCGCAACGATTCCCCACCCTCGATCTTCGTCCATAGATCAATGGTTGTAACAATTTGACATCTCGGAGCTTCAAGTTCCAAGGATTCCTAGACCCAAGTCACGTGGGTCTTCATATAGCTCTTGGGATATGATCCCCGCTCTTAGTCGGGTTTTTGGTGAAGGAAATAGGCGCAAGTTCAGAGTCTCCTAGACTATTGATCTAAAGGAAACGCCTTCCCACTCACAGAGCTTTAAGCTCTGAATCAAGGCAAGGTAACTTGTGAGATTACCAAAACGCTAGCTATGCCAAGAGGCTTGCTCTGACTCTGGAACGATGATGTAAATCCCTGGGGAAAACGTCTTCGAGCGACTAAACTGGGGCGTATGGAAAATCAGGCAGAAATATAGGTTTTGAAGGGAATGAACGCGTACTCATAACTTAATCATTTAATATAGAGAAAGAACCCTTTATAGACATATAAATACTCACATGCATCCATTGTTACAATTCAAAACATAAGGCAAGAAAACACTTATCAGGACCATAGAGCGTGATGCGGCCGTTGAAAGGGGTGCTCGTTTCCACCCAACCATAGGCTCAGTCACTCCAATGGATTTATCACTGGCCACCCCCAAGCTTATACCACGATGCTTTGAGATTCAATATCTTACTTCCATCTCAACGGAAGTTAGGGATGAAGGTTACTCTCCTCTCCCAATACAAAAATAGATCAGGACGAAGGTTACTCTCCTTCTCTCGGCTTAATCTCTATTTTTTTGTGATCATAACTCATTGTTCCTCTTTCTGTCCTTCCTCGGACCCAAGAGATTCCTCTCTCATCTCTGCATTTTCTTCGTAGGTCTCCCTCTGCCCAACACACTTCCTTTCTTGCCTTCCTTAGCAAGATTGTGTGTGGCTCGAATTCTCAGTCTGTGGTGAGGTCTGGAAGCCTTGCGGATGGGCAGTCTGCCTCATCCCCTCATTAACTCTTGAGGAGGCCTTCCCACCTACCAACCCGACTGTAATTCATTCCTGGGTCAGAGGGTTGTTCTGATCTGAACAATTAATTCCATCATGGTACTGGTTCGGTGGAGGTTAACACAACCATTCCTGGTCCCCTCCACCACCTTTCACAACATTTCATGGTCTCTCTTAGCACATCCCCTCTTTCAGCACTCATGCAACACGTAACCATTTTCTATTAAAATAACATAATTTACATTCATCGACCTTCTACATTAGGTCCATCAAATCAAACATTCACACTTTTAAGTTTGCCATAGTTCCTTGGCCCATATAGTTATATTTACAAACTAGGGGAAACAGGGTGTTACACTTCCTTGCTCAATATTTTTCCAATAGCTACTCCACTCATATCACATTCTACTTGAAATAGCTTATAAAAATTTGGTAATGCCAACTTGTGTAGTCCATTGAAATATTTGTTCTTTCATTGAACTAGAATGATCATTGTATAATTTGTCATGTATTTTGGTACTTTCTAGGTGCAAAAATTGGAGCTATTAGCTTGTAGGGCATGTTATCCACCATCTATCCACTAAATATTTTTTCTTGATCATAAATTTGTAATAGAGTTTTATTTTTTCTATGAAGGTGCAAACTGCCAGCAAGTGTCCCTTGGTGAYTGTGGAGCAACGCTTATTTCTTCAATAAAGGTGCAAACTTCCATCAAGTGTCCCTTGGCCAAGGTGGAGCAACGTGAGCCCCTGGTGTCAATCACAACCCATCATGGTTTGAGCTCTGAATGAAGTGGCTAACCTACAACATATTCTATACAAACCACGTGTTGAGGAACCTCAATCTCTATAACTGCAATTCCCTCTATCGCAACAATGGTCTAACACTTTCGATCCACCAAACCTAATATCTCGTTTATTTATTCCCTTGATTTCATGATGGCGATTGTGCCCTAGAGCCCTTGTATCTATGACGCTTTGCATCAATGTTGCATCCTTCACGATTATGGGCACCCTCTCTATCTCTTCTCACGCACTAAAAATATCTCCATTTGTTATGGGCTCGACTTTCACTTGCTCTTCCTTATTAGTTGTTATACTATCATCTTTGAGCTCCTTTCTTATCATCTTCACTCAAGTTTGAAATCCAATGCTACCTTAAATTAATCTTCTCCCTTAGCTTTGTAAGACCTCGATCTGGTATTGATAAATTCAATCAAACTTGGTTTATATATCACTAAGAAAGACCTTAGTAATGTTGTTATTCACAATTTTGGTTTAGATATCACTAAAGAAAGACCTAGTAATGCTTCTGTTAACTACTTTCTAATGATAAGACTTTCGAGGATATTTGTTAAAAAAAGAAGATGTGACCACATTCTACAACAGGAGGAGAGAGCATTATGTCGGTGCCTTGTTGCACCAACAATGAGATAGGTGGTGGACTTTGTATGATCAAAAAAAAGAGTTTTTTACGTTTTCACTCTTTAGGGACATCAATGTATTAAGGATTGATATGACAATTGCATGGATTTTGAGCGAAGTAAGGCTCAAGTGACCCACATGGATGGAGGTGGGTAATAAATGGTTGATCGATATTTGGTCTTTGTGGAACCCGTAGGGATTTGTTTTTGCATGTTATTGCAATAAAATATGAATCGGTTATTGCAAAAAAAAAATGTTGAATTGCACATTTATTACAACAAACTGTAGCCCGGGCATTTTCGGGGATTTTTTTTAAACATCGTATGAAAGCCGGAGGATTAAGAAAATACTTTAACAGCTGACATAACGGCACAATTTATTTTCGTCCATTCCGCTGAACCTGTATTAAAATGCCCGAAGGTAGAGACTTGCTGCTGTTTCACCTGCTACATTTGCCACTAAAAACTATTCTCGAAATGTTTCACCTGCTTACATTTGGCCATGTTTCACTTGCTTACATTTGGCCATGTGGAGACGTATTACCGCGTCGGATAATTTCCTCTCTCCTTTCAATTTGACAGCGGTGTTGCAACAACCGTTTCTGTGACTATTTTAATTCCTTCCTACCTTTTCTGTGACTACTTTAATTCCTTCCTACCTTTTCAGCTATTAATGAAGAGCCCATTCAAGTTAATTGAGAACTCCGTCCATGTTTACTCTGGGCGTGCACGACCAGCTTTCATTGTGCCTGGGCCAAGAACAAGAGCTCCTGGAATGGAATTTCACTGAAACTTATAATCACTTGGCTCTCATCGACATACAATTTGGAGAGAAATCTTAGAGACTACTGGACGAAATCAATTAGAAAGCCAAGAAAGAAATCATGGGGGCAAAGATTTACATTGTGAAGGAAGAAGAAGAAGAAAGTAATATGTTTGGATATGTGCTGGTTTTGGTGTTGGCGATGCTGTTGATGATGATGCTCTGCCAGACTCCGCAACGTCGGCGTCTGGTCCTGGTTAGGCGCTGAGATTAATCAAGTAGGTAATTTCTACTGGTTTTTGGGTTTTTATTATTGTATTGAGATCATACAGTTCCTTTCGGTTTTAGGGTTTTTATTATTCTATTAAGAAAATCTAGATACATCCTACCCCATTGGTGGGGATGATACACCTAATTTTGGTGTTCCCCTTGAATCTAAACAATGCATTGAGTGAATAGATGGATACCAATTTTGGTGATACCCACTGAATCTAGAGTGAATTTAGATGATTGAATCTAGAGTGAATTTAGATGATTGAGTGAATAGATGGATGCCAATTTTGGTGATACCCATTGAATCTAGATAGTGCATTGAGGGAATTTAGATGAGTCAAGGCTAGTATATAATAATAATAATAATAATCTATTTTTAAGGTCACGGGCAACCCATATCAAATTGGTGTATGAAACCCTTTTGTTTGTGGGACAAGGGACCCCTTCCGCCCAACAATTTGACTGGTAAAGTCTACAGAGGTATACATACCCTACCCCCCTTTGGATTTGAACTTCTGACCTCTTAAGACGAAACACATGTTCTTAACCATTATTTAATCAACAACAACAATTAGGTGCATTAAACAGCTGAGGTGGTGATGATCCATTAATTTTGTACATATGCATTGAATCAAAAAGTGTATTTTACTATTTAGTCATTTTAGATAAGTGTGAGGGATTACCCATGAACAGTTGGTAAAATCTTTGTTCTCAAATGTAAAAGTTACAAAAGTCAAATCTCTTCTGCGTATTTGTATCAATCCAATACAAACTTGAGGTTTATAGCCTCCCCTAATAAATCAAAAGCAATTACACATGGGTCTGTACTAATTTAACCCATTAAAAGTTGTTGTTGGGTAACTACATGAGTAAGACTCTAAAGACCTTTGATGGCACCGCTTCTCCATACTACATAAGAGGTATATGATGTTCACCCTCCCTTAGGGACAGTGATTTGGGGAGTGCCCTGGTTGAACCACTATGAGTTGAATTGAACCCTGAGCTTTGCTAGTTAAAAACCAAAGTCAAATTGAAAAACATTGTGTTGGGCAGTGATTTGGGGAGTGCCCTGGTTCATTGGAACCATTATGAACTGAATGACCTTATGAACCATGAGACTCTCCTCCTCGACGACCTCTCACGTTTCTTCAATTTTTGGGCATACATAGCATTGGAATAGTAAGCATCGTATGACCAATACTTATGGAATTACAACTTACAAGTAAGCTTTGGATCCTTCACTTGTTAGATTGGGAGTAGGCTAACTTGGGAGCAAATGGACCCGTTTTTTAGTCAAAACAATGGGCCTGAATCCGACTAGATTTTCAGGGGTAGCCTGAGTTTGGCATGGATCAAAGTTCCATGCATTTTAGAACCTTAGCCCAAGGTTTTTTCCCCATTTTAAACCAAACCAACTCAGATGCTCAGAAAATCGACCAAATTTTTGGATTGGCTAAAAATTTAAAACCGCACCGTGAAAGAACCTGCCGGAAAAGTAACTCGGGAGGAAAAATTGCTCCTGAGTTAGCCCACTCCAATAGATTGTCATTGTTAGATTGTCATTGTTGTCGTCCATCCCACCAGCCAATGGTGTGTCTTCTATTGCATCTCTTCCTACAGATACCTTGCTCTATATTCAGAGAGAGCTACTCCAGACACAGCAGTGATGCTTGGTGTCGGGTATGAGAGGTTGTACAGGTTGTTGGGTCGACCTGTGTTGGGGTCCAGTGGACTTCTAGACTCAGATTTTGTGTCGGAGAGTTGGCAAGTAGCACAAGAGAGAGAGTTGATACATGGAACTCAGTCTTCTTTTGGGACTCTCATAGGACTCAGCGAGCATGAGTCGACATAGATGGATGCTCATGAGAGTGTGTAGTCTCCTAGGAGCATGTCTTCAGTTCGTGGTATAGCAGAGGTAGCAGAAGAGGCTTCCAGTGCAATGGGAGTAGTGGCTTCCTGTTCAGAGGGAGCAAAGACTTCTAGTACAGAGGGAGCAGCTATGGAAGCTGATGAGATGGAGACAGATTCTGGTGGTGATACCAGAAGTACCTCTCTCGCTAAGAGGGAGTGTTGAGATTTGGTAGCTTGGAGGTACTTCTGCATTGACAGCGCTCATCATGTGGAAGTGACCAAGCAAATTTTCTCCTAGTGTCTTTATAATTATAAAGTGAGTTTATAAAGTAATTTTATAAATTTGAGTCTTTTAATTTCGAAATGTAAAAGTGACTTTATGATGTTTTGGGTCACTTTATTCACTTAAGTGACCTCAACGAATGATTAAGTCGTGATCGTTGATCTCAAGGGTAAGTGAAGAGTCACTTAAGGAAGATCAAGGGTTAGAAGAGTTACAATTCGAAATTTCTTAAAGGCATCTCATTAGGAGAAGGAGGACGCACTTTTGAGGAGAGCTAGAGGGAAGGTGAAGGGGCACATATCCCAAGGAAGAGTGTTGGCTCAAGGAAGAGCTACAGCAAGGAAGGTTTGGCATGCATCCCAAGGAGTGGGATTGGTATGCATCACAAGGAGCATTGCATCCATTGATAGAGTTCGTACAACAATAATAAAGGAGGTCCTACAACTGTGTAAGCTGGTCGTATAGTAAAGGGAGAGCACATAAATAGAGGTTGTAAGTTTACAACAGATTGGCACGGATTTCTATGCATATTTGTTGAGTTTTTAATGTTGTTTCATACAGTTTTCGTTTTGCACAATTTTCTATGCAAATATTGACTGTGTGTGAAGAATTGTTGGTTGTCCTGGGCCGTATAGGCCGTACAGTCATGGATGTCCTTCGAAAATACAGTCTGGGACTGTTTGTATAGTGCAGAATTTGTCTGAAGGAAGTGAATGTTTGTCTTGTTAAGGCTGATGCAATTTATTGATGTAATAGTTTTGAATTTCCTTGAGCTGAATAAACATTCTTTCTCCTCAAAACTGTCCATATTTTCTGTGTATTTTTTCAAGTGTTTATGCACAGATTTTTGTGCCAAATGTGGGTTATTGTCTATTGTTCATAATTGTATTCCACTGCTATTTTATTTCAGAACTTGTCTATGGTTATTTTTGTCCATAAAGAACAGTAGTATGGCTATTGTATCTGTATAGGAGGCTGAAATATAATTTAGTCTAAGTGGTATGCTGAAATAAGATGTATTTCAACAGATTCATTGAAAAATTTTCATTGTTACATGTTGAGGAGTGGTGGCCAGCCTAGACTACACGACAATAATTCGATTATAAATTATTCTGATGTCTGATCAAAGTGATTCCAAATCCAAGTTAAAACATATCCATAGGGATATCACCAGTACACACGTGTTTTGAAATTGATTTGAAATGATATAAAAAATGTTAAGAAGCATGTTATAAGACATCTCTTGTTCTTTATTTCCAGCGTTGACCAACAATCATGGTTTTTTACTTAACTTTTCGTTTGATGATAGATTGACTTGATTCCAATTGGAGATAAAAGTATATTTATGTAGGTATCCCCAATAGAAATAGGTTTTGAAAACTTGAAGAATTGATGGGTCAAATATACCAAAGAACAGCCTAGGAAACAAAGAGTTGTATCAGTGCATGATAGGGACTTAGTAATTAGGGCATAGATTTTTCGTACGATATTAGAATGAGATGATTGGGTTGTAAAATAGATTTGTAGGAGGATACACCCTAGAAACATGTTTTAAAGATCTATCCACTTAGTTACTGAAAATTGATTGTTCAAACTCTGTCCTTGGTGAGATTAGTGATCCTAGATGCCACAAGAGTCTAATCAACAAGTTATTTATTCCAAGTGATGATGTGGGTTTGTGTGAGCTTTTATAGGTGTAAAAGTTTCAATGTAATGCACCCATATGCCAAAAATTGCAAATTCCCAGCTCCTAAGTTGTGTGATATGACCCTCGCAAGATCCTATGGTTAATGTAAAAAATACCTGAAGCAAGAATAAAACCAAATATCTCATTCAAACGTGGTATAATGATAATGGGATATTCACATAATCATCATGGGAACATGAAGTGTCACATTATCTCTGAGATTGATATAATAAGAGCCTGGCATAACCACCGTGGGAGCCACATAATGTCTCATTATTTGTAGAACAACTTCCACATTTTTCTCATGGCATTATAATTCGTGTATAATGATGGTTTAAATAATTGATCGAGGAACACAACCATCATCAAAACATTTAGAGTGCAGTTGTCAATATGCTAGGATCAAAGGGTCTAGTTGTAGGGATGAGGTAATTGTTGAATTTTAGTAGGCGTGTTTTTCTTAATGTGATTCTCTTCTACACCAAAAATGTGACCTAGATCATAATTTGCAAGATATGATTAATTTGGTGTAAGCCAAATTTTGAATGTGCATGCCTAGGACATCAAGAATTTTAGTTTCAAAGCTATGAGAGGTCTTCCAAGCTTCATGAATTCACAATCAAAAGTGTACCTCCTTAAATTTTAATGAAATGGTCAAAGGTTATTTGTTATAGCATCGAGTTCAAGTATGGTATGAGATGATGAGATCTTGACATAACCACCGTGGGAATCCAAGAGAATCCACAGAGTGTCTCATAATCTAAATTGCAAAATTGATATAGTCAATTTTTTCCACACTTGTCCCAGGAAACTTAAATGTTCTTCAATACATTCAAAATAAAAGTGATGGAAGGCTTATGAATTTCAGAATGCATACCTTCTTCAAATAACCTCTCCTTGATTTTTCTTTGAGTGGAATACCTCTTCCTCCTTCCAAGCTTCCTGCAAAAGATATTAGTACCATGGGTGGCTCTTATAGCACCAGAAAAGAAAATATTATTAACTTAACTCATGCATCTTACGATGATTTTAATGCACAATATCTTGAGCAAGGGATATCATAGGGGTAGTTGACGTTTCCCTAGAGTTCCATCAGTTGGTATTGATCCTATAATGATCCTAAGGAAAAAGTCCTAATTCCTTGAGTGCCTCCCTATCAGCAATGCCAAAATGACGAGGTACAAATATGATCTATAATTTATGGATATCCCTCTACACTGTGTCATTAATTTATCAACCCGGGGTTCAATATACTTGTGAGGCACTCTATGCAGTTTACACAAAAAATAGAACTTGTGCCAATCTAGAAAGTCGAATTTAAACTATGTATAGGATAGGAACGAATCACAATACTTTTATCCTTGGCCCTGCTGGTGGTATCTCTCGGGGTTAAGTTTCTGAAATATCATAACCCTGTCCCCTCGTAAGTATTGCAGCTTTGTAACAGATATATATTTATCCAAAGGAAGATATATGTTGACCGCCTCTCCAACATAGGTGGTCAACTCCATGTTCCATGAAGAGATGCATCATTAGATGCAAATTTGTCGAAGATTTTGGTTCTACAGGGCATGATTGGCCCCAACACTTCTTTTTGTAACTGGAATTTCCGCACCCCTACATGGGTTAATAATGTAATAGCTCTGCATGACTCATGTCTAGGTCAGTTACCTTGGGATCGGTTCACTAGGAGAGTCCCTTTCACCGATGGTTTTTTATCCTCAGGTTATCAATTGGGCTTTCAAGCCTTATTCATTTCCCTTGAGTTTTTCCCTCACACTTGCAATAATTCCTCCAAAGTGGTGAACGATGTTCTAGTGGGTTTATCTTTTGGTAACTATTATAGAGAATCATTGTAAATGACCATGCAAGACATCTTAGAAATTTTCGCGGAATTCCGTCAAGTCTAGTATAGTTTTTTTTAATTAATTAATTTTTAATTAAATTTCCCAAAGTTTGGAGGTTTAATTATTTAATTAATTAATTATTTTTTAGCAAAAATTGTAAAAACTAGGTCCTTGGACTTTTGATAGGGGTATTTGTGCTCAAAATAAATGGAATAGCACCTCCTAGAACCTTGGACCAAGTTTCAGCTCAGTCGAGCAACTTTTTCTATGGGTTTGTCCACCCGGAGTGTCAGTGAGTCAAAAACAACAATTTTAATTGCTAAGTCCAAACATAGCAAAAATGTAATTTTTAAAAATGAGCTAAAAGGATGATGTAAAGATGGATAAAGGTCAGAGAGATTTTTCCTAACCTTTCCTAACCTTTTCCAACCCTCACATCACCCACCCCACCTAGCCATAAAGAAAAAACGACACTTTTCCTAGAGTGGTGTGCCTTCCTTCTAGAAAGTCTCCAAAAAGTAAAAAATGATAAAAAAGAAATCGATGGGAGACTTATGCTATCCCTTGGCACGCTTTTCCTATCCTCCCACTACCTCTTTGCTTCATCCCAATGCCTCTCCTCTCCCCTTCCCTCATTAATTCCTCTCCTTTCCCCCAAATGGTGCGCCCTCCAAGGAGAGTTACCCCCCCCCCCCCTCTTGTGGATCTCCTAGGAAAATTTGGTTTTTGATGGTTGGGCTCCTTTTTCTCCCTTGGCATGCATCCCATAAGACTCACACTACTCTTTTGTGTGATCCCAACATTTCCCACACCAATCTACACCCTAGATCTATGATCTAAACCCTAGATGGTGTGCCCTAGCCTTGGGATCTCATCTTGTGCTTGGTGGTGGACACTTGGAATTAATCCAAGAGAGGTAGGTTTGCCTCTCCAAGTATAAATAAATCCCTCTCCTCTTTTCCTCTTCACCATATCTTGAGCTATTGTTATGCTACTTGATTTTCCACTCTCTCTCTCTCTTTCATTTTTCCACCATTTCCATTCTTTGGCTCTTAGGGTTTTGGAGAAAGTATTTCTCCAAGATCCACTTTCTTGAGTAATAATAAAGGAGAAACTTTGGAGGATTTTTAGAAGAGCTACAAGTGTCTTGATTCTTACAACACATGAGGTAACATTGTTTTGGTTTAATATTGTGGATGCATAGGTAGATCTTAGGTAAAGTATTTTATTTGAGTAGATCTTGCACAGAGTAGTCTTGTAGATCTATATATGTTGGTTAGCTAGATAAGGTGCAAGTATTTCATCTTGTTAACTTAACCATCCATATTATCTATTGTATGCATGTCATTGTGTTAGATCTTGCAGGTTGACTTCAAGGGTTTCATTTGGGATGCCTTAAGGAAAAGTCTATCATTGAGACTCATATAAACTCCATTCTTTTCTCATTATTTCTCTTCTTCTACATTGTTTTTCATTTACATACATATTTCAACGAGTTTAACTTAGCAAGATAGGTCATTTTTATCAAATATTATAAATTTTTCTTAAGAAAAAGATTTTCCCTAAAAAGGCAAAAGTTGTTCTTCACTCTTTTGGTTGTGTGTAGGATTTCCAGCAAGGATACCTTACTGGTTTTTGTAGGTTCAGATCTGGTTGAGAGGGGTTTTAGCTATCCAAAGGCATCCACACAACACTCAAATACCCCCCAAAGGGATTGGTAGCTATTTCTCAGCCTCCTTCTTCAATTTTTAAGCATTTTTAGTCATTTCTTCTCCTTCTTTCTTGCTTTTAGTGACTCCTAGTTGTGGGAGAAGGAGTGGTATGACCTCCTCCCACGTGTGAGCCTTGGGGTAGATAAGGCTTAGTTTAGATCTTGTCTTCTTTGCATTTTTCTTGCTTCTTTGAGCTAGGACGTGGGGTTTAGAAGGTGAAGTGGGCATCTTCTTAACCTAAGACGTGGGGTAGGGTTTGCCTCTTGTTTGCTTGGTTTGCTTGCTTATTTATTTCCTTAGTTTGTATCTCTTGCTTGCTTATTTCTTTCTTTTCTCAATATTTTCTAAGTTAAGCAAACTAGTTAATTGTCTACCTATTGGGAGAGGAATACCCCAAAGGTAAGGTTAGGATTTTAATATGTGATTGTGATCTAAGTGCTTAATGTTCTAAAATATTCTAGATCTAGATCTCATACATGGTTAATCCTTAGCTTAAGCCTATTGGGCATAATAACTTAACTAGATCTATTCGCATGCTTAAAGCTTTTCAAAGTTTAATATTTCTCTTAGATGCTTAGATCTAAATTCCTATATGTTTAAATGCTTCAATAAGTAAATGGTGTTTTTCTTTATTGCTATGATCTATTAAGGCCATTTGCCACATGCTTGAAGTAACTTTTGGTTAAGTCGGTAGTGTAGGCAAACACTTAAATCTTTTTCTTTCTCACACTTAATGCTCATATCTAAATGCTATTAATCATAAGATAAGTGTGATTGTCCTTCATTTCTTGTTTGGCAAATTGTTCTTGCCCTTGTAAGTTCTCTCTTTACTTTGCAAGCTATCTATTTGTGCAACTAAGTGATTTGCTCTCACATAGCATATATGTGTTAATGCCCTTTCATTGGTAATTTTAAGCAACACGTTTTAGGCTGAAGTGAGTTTCGGCCAAGTCACTAAATCACATTTTAAAAGTGTCATAAAATCTTTAAAACACTCTAAAACTCTCCTAAAAGTCTACCTAATTCATATAATAACTTAATAGACTATTTAGGGTACCTTAGACCACCATCTTCACCATCTAAAACAGGGATTGAGGGGCAACAGAAGGTGATTAGGCTGGGGACGGTCTCGTGGCGTGGAGCATCCTTTCTATGAGAACTCAATCTTTCAGGCTGACCTGCAAAGCTAAGGTAGGCCTTGTTGCCATACTTATTGAGCATCCAACAGTCATTTGGCAATAGGAGGAGGAGGCTTTGGTGAAATAATTTCTAAGGGTAACTAAAATCTTTCAACCTTAAGAAACCCTTAACTTATTAAACAATTAAACCTTGGCCTTGATCATTTAAATACTTTGTGGGTTTAATAAATAAGAGTGGGTCATCTTCTAATACTTGTGCTTAAAACTCCTAAATATTATTTGTTGATGTGTTGATGATGATGATGTATTGATGTTGATCTCATGAATGTGATGTGGTGCTTTGATCTCCTTGTATCCTGCACACAAAATAATTAAAGTGGTTAGCTTGTTTGTTGTATTCTAGTATTCTTTACATGTAAATCTTGTACTTATTATTTGATTTAACTATTCTCTTGTAATCATATTTGTAACGAATCATTCTGTAACTTTAGTTGACCCCTTGCCCAATCTTAGGCACTAGTCTTAGTTGCCCTTGGAAAAGGTCTTGCTTAACATATTAACCTTTGCATCTTGTATTGTTGTTTGTGCATCTTAGGATTAGAATCCCCTCAAACCTTAACAAATTAAAAATAACTCCAAGAACTTAACTCTAAAACTAATCTAGAAACTAGGGACTAGCCTCCTTGGCTTCCCTAGGAGTGAGCCCAGACGGAAGAGGTTCCAGTCAAAGTGACAGTGTAGGCTATGAACCTAGGCATTGTGCCTCTAAGGACACACTAAGTGAGCCAGACTTAGCTCACGTTTGCAAGTGTGTATAAGGACGGCAACATCTTTGGCGCTGTTGTTCCTGAGTCTGTACTAAGGCTTAAAGTACAGTGTCAAGGCATCCGAAAATATGATAATAGTTGGTAGAGGTTTTTCGCTAACCTTGGTGGGAGAAGCTAATGAAGATTT
>ML799015.1:71611-92785 GCA_009831015.1 Picea engelmannii | reverse complement strand
AATGCTCTCCCAGGAATCTCCCACGCTCACTGCCCACAAACCCTCATTCCCCACATGCCTATTCCACCCCAGGAGAATGCACCTTCTCTGTCACCTGGACAGTCCTTCGGCTGCCAATCTCCCTTACCTTGGGTTACAGGAACATACTGGACCGGAAGTCTTCGGGCTTTATGGCAGCTACAGGGTTCCTTCCAGGAGTTATCTCCTTCCCCTGCGCACTCTCTCACCTGGAGGGAGTCGCTCACAGGCTAACAAGCCTCACGCAGTCCAGTACTGTGTAGTCTCAACAATCCCATGGGAAAACAGACATAGGATTTCCAAAAACTGGTTCGGCAATCACAATATGGCTTCACAGTCACGGCTTCGGAACAGGGAATGCTCGCATAGGCTCGCTCAGCTTTCCCGAACAAGAAAAAAATCTTCCCCAAAATCAACATAGGATTCTCGTAGGCTGGGGTTACACGCACAAGATTTCTCAGAATAAAACACAGACATTCGAGTCACAGGGTCTCACGAAGGTTCTCTACAAGATTCGGGTTAGTCATACTGCTCAGAGCTCCGTACGCGTTCAGACAATCCGATGGAATGGGAATTGAACCTTCTCACGACTCACCCTGGCCATTTTATTTGCATGCACCAGGGTTGACACTTGTCACCCATGGAACTGCATGCGTTCCACCAGCACACGTTCCGCCCACCACTTGGGAATTCACGTGTCCTTCCAAAAGGACTTAGGATAAAAACATATGATGCACATATCTTTTGGAATAATATTAAAATATTATTCCCAAGCGCAAGCCCCCCTAGGCTCAACACTTAGCCCCTTTCCCATCTTCCAGCCCCTAATTCCTTGCCCACTCTGTGGATGCTCAGTCCCCCTTCACTCATTCATCGTGGTCGGTCTTCACCTGGTGGTGTTTATATTTTATTAAGTGTTCTGCATGATTACATATACAACAACAAGCTCCTGGCCTTCAATACTCAGGCTCCCTGGCCTAACAACACATAAGCCTCCAGCTTATGAAAACTTGGCTCATGAGCCTATAAAACATGATTACAATTCCTTTCCAAACATGGTTTACAACGGGGCTCGCCCTTGGGGACACTACAGATACATCTAGGAAGAAATGGGGTTTTTGGACATCTCGTCCTTGGGCGTGGCCTATCGATATGCCATCAAAATTGAGCAGAAGCTTAAAAAAATGCGTTAGTTTGGGTCTGGAAACCCCTCACAGCAGAAGCAGAGAAAGGGCAACCCCAACCCACAGAACAAAGGGCAAAGCAAAGATGGACAGTCTCAGGACAACTAGTCTAAGCTGCAAACAAAGAAGGACAATGGAAAGACAAAGAAAGATATTGGGAAGTGGTGTGACTTCCATAAGATCCCCTCACATAACACTGTCGATTTCCGCTCAAAGCAGTCATTGGTGGCTGAGATGAAAGCCTCTGAATCAGATGTGAGTTTCGAATCTAAGTCAAAACCAGAAAAGGGAAGATAGATCATTGATGTGGAACCCAGTTCCATCGTTTCTACCACCAAGATCCATCCTGATGAACGTAATGAGGCAGAGGAAGGCGATCACCTCTTTCATTCACAGATGTGGGTGAAAGGCACCCCGTTGCACTTCATCGTTGATAGCAGTAGCCATAAGAACCTCATCTCAGCAGAGGTCGTCAAGTGGCTGGCCCTGTCGACAACGTCGCACCAACAACTCTACACCATCAGATGGCTCCTCCAAGGAAGCGATCTTCGTGTTAGCCATCACTGTTGCCTATCCTATGACATCAAGCCCTTCAAAGATGAGGTATCGTGTGATGTTTCTCCCATTGAATTTTGTGATGATCTTTTGGGCCAACCTTATTTATAGAAACGTCATGCTATATATGAGTCTAGGCCTCACAGTGTTATTATTACTTTGAAAAATAAATTCTACATGATACCCTAGGTAGTCCCACCTAATTCCATTTCCTTGATCTCTGCCAAGCAATGTAGGAAGGTCATCTCTCAAACCGGGAAGTTTGTCTTCTTTGTGATTCACTCTCAGAGTGAGCGAAAGATTGCAACCACATCCATGGCCTCTACGACCGATCTCTCCATGCAGTAGAAGCAAGTGGATAAGGTCGTAGAAGAATACAAAGACATCTTCTCCTCACCTATTGGGGTACCTCTGCATTATCAGGTGAAGCATTCCATCAATCTGATCCTCGGTGCACTGGTACCCAATGGGTCAATCTATTGTCTCTCTTTGTTAGAAAATGAGGAGATCAAGCGTAAAATCCAATAACTACTCTACAAAGGGCACATTTGACCCATCTCATCACCTTGTGGAAGCCCAATCGTGCTTGTGCAAAATAAAGACGAGACCTGGGAACTCTACATTGATTAACGAGACCTAAATAAAATCATAGTTAGGAACCGGTACCTGATTCCTCAAATCGACAATATCCTTGATTAGATAAAGGGGGATAAATACTTCAGTAAGATTGATCTGAAGTCTAGATACCATCAGGTCCCAATAGAGCATACATATGTATGGAAGACTGCCTTCAAGTCAAAAGAAGGTCTTTTTGAATGGTTGGTCATGCCCTTTGCTTTAACAAATGCACCAACAACTTTCATGAGAATGATGGATGATATCTTGCGGCCTTTCACCAATTATTTTGTAGTGGTGTATCTAGAAGACATCCTCATCTACAACAAGACTTGGGTGGAACACTTGCATCATATTCAATAGGTTATGCACACTCTATAGCAACACATGCTATATGCTAACTTGGAAAAATTCTCCTAGGAAAGGGATCAAACAATGCCAGAGTTCACAAATATCTTCCATACCTTATGCACCAAGATTGGTATCAAATATTATGAATGACATCTGGTTCTCAAGTACCACGGTGGTCTACATAGATACATCCAGGAAGAAATGGAGTTTCTGGACATCTCATCCTTGGGCGCGACCTATCGATATGCCATCAAAATCGAGCAGAAGCTTAAAAAATAATGCGTTAGTTTGGGTCTGGGAACCCCTCATAGCAGAAGCAGAGAAAGGGCAGCCCCAACCTGTAGAACAAAGGGTAGAGCAAAGATGGAAAGTCTCAGGATAACTAGTCTAAGCTGTAAACAAAGAAGGACAATGGAAAGACGAAGAAAGATATTGGGAAGTGGTGTGACTTCCATAAGAGCCCCTCGCATAACACTGTTGATTTCCACTCAAAGCAGTCATTGGTGGCTGAGATGAATGCCTCTGAATCAGATGTGGGTTTCAAATCTGAGTCAAAACTAGAAAGGGGTAGACAGATCATTAATGTGGAACCCAGTTCCACCGTTTCTACCACCAAGATCCATCCTGATGAACCTAATGAGGCAGAGGAAGGCGTTCGCCTCTTTCATTCACAGATGTGGGTGAAAGGCACCTCACTGCAGTTCATCGTTGATAGCGGTAGCCATAAGAACGTTATCTTAGCAAAGGTCGTCAAGCGACTGGCCTTGTCGACAACGTCGCACCAACAACCCTACATCATTGTATGACTCCTCCAAGGAAGTGATCTTCGCGTCAGCCAACACTGTCGCTTGTCCTATGACATCAAGCCCTTCAAAGATGAGGTATTGTGTGATGTTTCTCCCATTGAATTTTGTGATGCTCTTTTGGGCCAACCTTATTTATGGAAATGTCATGCTGTGTATGAGTCTAGGCCTCACAGTGTTATTATTACTTTGAAAAATAAATTGTACAGGATACCCTAGGTAGTCCCACCTAATGCCATTTCCTTGATCTCTGCCAAGCAACGTAGGAAGGTCATCTCTCAAACATGGAAGTTTGTCTTCTTCGTGATTTTCTCTCAGAGTGAGCAAAAGATTGCAACCACATCCATGGCCTCTATGACCGATCTCTCCATGCAGTAGAAGCAAGTGGATAAGGTCGTAGAAGAATACAAAGACATCTTCTCCTCACTTATTGGGGTACCTATGCATTATCAGGTGAAGCATTCCATCAATCTGATCCTCGGTGCACCGGTACCCAATGGGCCAATCTATCGTCGCTCTTTGTTAGAAAATGAGGAGATCAAGCGTAAAATCCAATAACTGCTCCACAAAGGGCACATTCGACCCATCTCATCATCTTGTGGAAGCCCAATCGTGCTTGTGCAAAAGAAAGATGAGACCTGGGAACTCTAAATTGATTAATGGGCCTAAATAAAATCACAGTGAGAAACCGGTACCTGATTCCTCGAATCGACAATATCCTTGATTAGATAAAGGGGGATAAATACTTTAGTAAGATTGATCTAAAGTCTGGATACCATCAGGTCCCAATGGAGGATACATATGTATGGAAGACTACCTTCAAGTCAAAAGAAGGTCTTTTTGAATGGTTGGTCATGCCCTTTGCTTTGACAAATGCACCAACAACTTTTATGAGAATGATGGATGATATCTTGCGGCCTTTCACCAATTATTTTGTAGTGGTGTATCTGGATGACATCCTCATCTACAACAAGACTTGGGTGGAACACTTGCATCATATTCAATAGGTTATGCACACTCTGTAGCAACACAAGTTGTATGCTAACTTGGAAAAATTCACCTTCGACATGAACAGGGTCCAGTACCTAGACTACATTGTTGATAAGCATGGTGTTCATGTGGATCCATCGAAGATCCATGTCATTTGTGACTACCCAACCCCAACCACGCTCACTGAGCTTCAGAGCTTCTTAGGCCTTGTCAATTTCTACTGCAGGTTCGTGTTAGGATTCTCCCATATTGCATGGGCCCTCAACCAAGTAACCAGGGGTGGTGGTAAGGAAACGTTCCTGTGAGGAATGTCCCAAAAACAAGCGTATGATGATTTGAAGAATCAGTTGTTCTCAGCCCCAGTGCTTTCATTACCCGACCTGCAACATTCCTTTGAGATCGAGACAGATGCTCCAGTGGTCCACATACTTGCAACAGTTCCACTTCAACATCAAGTATAAGACAGTAAGTAGCAACCATGTTGTTTATTTCCTCAGTCGACCTCCAGTCGTGACACTCACCACAGTGTTAGACTCTTACGACCACGAGACCTCTAGATGACCCCAACTCTATGAGACAGATCTTGACTTTGCCACCACCTACCAGATGTTGGGTGCAAACACAACTGCCACTAATTTCCATCTTCAGGATGGGATGTTATGCCATCTGGACCATCTCTGCCTTCCATTAAGCGAGCGAGCAAAGATGATTTGGGAATCCCACTACAGTCGAGGGCCATGACACTTCGACGTAGAAAAGATAGTGGCAGTGCTGCAACGACATTACTACTGGTCAAAAATTTGACATGATGTCAACAAGTATATTAGGTCCTACATTGCCTGCGCTATTACCAAACCGACCACTAAGAAACAAGGCCTATACACCCCTCTCCCTACTCCTAACAGGCATTGGAAATACATATCAATGGACTACATATCGGGAATTCCATCCACCAAGCAGGGAAAGGACTGTGTTTTTGTGATTGTTGATCGCTTTTCCAAGATGGTGATTATGGCCGCCTGCAAGAAGAGCATCACAGTGGAGGCCACTGCCAAGATCTTCTTTGAACGAGTGTGGTTACATTTTGGGATAACATAAACCATTATCTCATATCAGGATAGATGACTCCTCAACAAATTCTGGTTGAGCCTCTAGTCATTGTTGGACACTAAGAACACCAAATCCACTGCCTTCCTCCCCCAAATGGATGGCCAAACTGAGGTCGTCAACTAGATGATCATGCATATCCTATGCATTTACAATTCCAAGTACCCCCACACATGGGATGAGAGTATTCCCTATGTTCAAAACAACTACAACAAATCTATACATAGCTCAATTGGCCACAACCCCTTTCAGGTGGGATTGAGATTTCAACCATTGGGTCCCATGGATGTTGCACTACCCCTTGTGGCCACCTAGGAAGACTCATCCCATGCTCAAAATGAAGCTGAAAAATCCACCTGGTTCATTGAGCAGATCTAACACATCCACTAATAGGCTCAAGATATTTTACATAAGTCCAATGCCAAGTACAAGCAGAGCCATGATCAACACCGGGTGCCACACACATTTCAGGTGGGAGACAAAGTTTGGTTGCACTTGCATAAATAACACCTTACAGGGCCCCATCGGAAGCTTCATCCACTCCACTATGGACCTTACACCATCACCAAGGTTGTGGGAGACAATTTTTTTGAGCTCAACATCCCCCCCTTCCTTGACTTGCACCTAGTGTTCAATGTGGATCTCCTTTGACCATATTTTCCACCATTATTAGACACCTCAGAGATAGAAGAACAATTGACACCAACTGAGCTCAAACCTGACTGCATGGAACAAGATTCCAATGATCATATCATGGACACATAGGTCAAGGGCACTCGCTAGTAGAGGATCTACATTTATCGGGTTGTCAAAGTAGGGCAACTCCTGCACCAAGGAAAGTGGCTAACCCGAAGCCAAATTCAACGTAAATTTCCTCATCTGATGGGGGAACTCAACGCAATGGAGACCATTGATTTCTAAGGAAAGAGAATTGATCCAGGTGGATATCGGTGGCCACCCACCTATTCCAACTAGCTCATCTTGACATTTTTTCGGTTTGGCAGTTTTTTCCTTTTTTGGGTCCTTAACTTTCGGGGCCATTTTAAGGCCCTAAAAAACTTTTCTAGGGTTCGCCACAATCAAATTATAGATGGATTCAATTTTTTTTTGCATAATGTGTAGTCCTTGGATATACCTTTCCAACGGGCTATCGTGTGCCTAAAACGAAGATCGTAGGCAAAAGTTACGACTCCGAGAAGTCGATGTACCAACTTACCTCAATGGGGCCCACATGACCCTTGGCGCTTCATCTCCTAGGGTTAGGTTTTTGGATGTATAGGTTTTTTACATTCATGTTTATTGTAAAAAGGCTTTTAGAGCCTTATTTTACTTATTTTCTTGCGAATGAGTGCAACCGTCACATCTCTTCTCAAAGATAAGCCACCACCATTCTAGCAAGCTTGTTTCAATCTGCATTTTACAGTTTCAACATATTTCTTTATTAATAGAAGCCAAGTTCTATTGTATCTCTGTTATTTTTCATTGAATCTTTGTGTTAATAATATAAATCTGTATTCATTTTGTTTTGCTAATAAAATTTGGATCATCCAAGTATTGGAAGGAAATTAAAATTAAGTGACAGAATCCAACTCATAAATTAGTTTCCTAGTTTTAAGGGGAAATTAGTTTTATGTGAGAATCCTACCTCACAAACTAGTTTCCTAATTTTAAGAGGAAGTTGGGAGTCTCATGAGTTGGTTTGGGATTCTTCCTCATTTTATCACAACTAGTTTCCTAGACTTAAGGGGAAGTTAAGGTTGGTTGAGATGCTTTATCATCTTTGTCCTTGAGTTGTTATTATATCCTACAATTGTGGATCTTGTCTCATTGAATTATGGAGAGAGGGAAACTATATAAATTCCTTATGTAAGCATTGTAAAGAGAGGCACCCTTGAGGCCCCTTGGAGAGAGATCTCGGTGAGGAATGCAGTCCTTTTGTATTTTGAAGAAATGTCACTTATGTGAGCACCTTTATATCTCTTTGTATAATAGAAGGTTGCTCTGGGATTTCCACTCTGTAAGGAGCATGTGCCACATTTTTGTGAGAAGGTTTCAGCCCTCCTAAAGGAAGGATAATAAAATGATTTGTATTCCAACAGATTCCGATGAACTTTGTTAACACATGGGTTTCAAATTGTATGTTTGAGTTTCGTTTTCATTCTCACTTGATTAAGTAAAGATTTAATTACACATATGCACCTAATTATGATAATTTTTCTCATGTTCATATGCAATGCTTAATGATTATTTTCTCATGTTCACATGAAATTAAGCGTCAGTAAAAGGTCCTCATTGTAGGATTTTTGTAGAGAAAGATCTCATAGAAATATCAAATCATTATCATACCAAGGGTTGTTTGTTCTGTTTTCTTTTTACATAACACCTTGATAGAGAATTTTTTAATGGAAGTATAGAGGGTTGTTGTAAAATTATGAATCCTTTCACGACTACTAAATTGAAGATCCTGTGCATGTGATGGATGAGGATATGCCCTCCAATTTTTAAGATTTCATATTGGTAGCCTTTTATGTCCTTAGCTTTCCCTTTTGCAAGTCGCTTAACCCAAAAATTTATGTCTTCTATAGAAAAAAATCCATCATTTGTAGAAATGTTTGAAATGTTGTCCATGAAATTAGGGGATTCATAAATATTTTTAAGGTTTGAATTCTAGACCCTCAGTGGAATCATGCTATTTTCTTTTGTTTTACAAGTCAAAATTTTCCTCCAAAATTTCTTAAGATCTAGCTTAGATAGGTGCAAAAGATTCTCTTTCTTTCTATTTATGTAGCGCATGTTTCCTCTTAATTAGGTCTTTGTATCTATTTATCTTATTGGATTTTAAGGACTCATTAGAAGCACTCTAATGGTTTTTCTAGTAATTTTACACTTGTTATCATACCAAGGGTTGTTTGCTCTGTTTTTATTTTTACATGACACCTCGATATAGAATTTGTTAATGGAAGTAGAGAGGGTTGTATTAAAATTATGAAGCCTTTCCCAAATACTAAATTGAAGAGCCTGTGTATGTAAGGGATGAGGATAGGCCCTCCAATTTTTAAGATTTTATATTGGTAGCTTTTGATGTCCTTAACTTTCCCTTTTGCAAGTCGCTTAACCCCAAAATTTATGTCTTCTATAGAAAAAAATTCATCCTCTGTAGAAATGTTTGCAATGTTGTCCATGACATTAGGGGATTCGTAAATATTTTTAAGGTATGAATTCTAGACCCTCAAGGGAATCATGTTATTTTCTTTTGTTTTATGAGTCAAAATTCACCTCCAAAATTTCTTAAGATCTAGCTTAGATAGGTGCAAAAGCTTCTCTTGATTTTTATTTATGTAGTGCCTTTTTTCCTCTTACTTAGGGATTTGTATCTATTTATCTTATTGGATTTTAAGGACTCATTAGAAGCATCCCTAATGGTTTTTCTAGTAATTTTACACTTGTTATCATACCAAGGGTTGTTTGTTCTGTTTTTATTTTTATTTCTAGAGAATTTGTTAATGGAAGTAGAGAGGGTTGTCATAAAATTATGATAGAGGTCTTCAATATTGTTCTTACATGATAGGAGATTCAATTTACTATTTAAGTCTCATTATCACATAATTTGACACTTTTTCAAAGCCCTCACAAGATCCTAAACTTGTGTAACAATTGGAAGTAAATGCCACTGTCACCTAGAAAAGTACTCGCCTCGTTTTAGTGAAGGATGGGTCCAACACAAGGGAGGCTTCCCTGATGACCTCAATGGATCCTATAAAAAGATTAGCCAAGCCTATGGTCCCCTATCTTGGTCACCGCAAAATGATAGGCTAGGTCTAGGGAAATGTGAAATCTTAGAAAATGGTAATTGGTTGTTGTGTATGACACAATCTTACCAAAGCATATAATGACAATTACCTATTATAACAAATGAATAATCACCTCTAGAATACTAGTTATCAAGTAAGAAGGTTTTTGTAGTAAAGTTGCACCAAGAAACAATGGTTATATCAACCAAGAATGTTTTGTAACAACAATAAGAAATCAACCTTTAAAATTAGTAAATAAAATCTTAAAATATCGACCTTAACAAGTGGAGTAAGATCCAAGTGTCCAACATTGAATTTATCCATCTTAAACCACAATATTAAGTAAGTTATCAAAAATCTAATCAAACTCTAAGGGTTGTATAAAACATTTATAACAACAACAAACAATTCACTTAGTTCACCAAGCGTTGAGTCAGTTTGAGGGTTGGAAGTTAGTAGGGTATATAATGAATAGGTTTCTTTGAGAGAGAGAGGGTAAGTTTGAAGTTTTGTACCACTTTGAGAGCTCAAGACTAGTGTTGTTGTGTTTCTTTGGGAAAATGGAATTGCAACACCATCTATTTGATAGCCAAGAGGAGATGGAGGTTTGAAACCCTAGGGATAAAGCCTTATAGACCTAGGATCAAAAATCAAAAGAAAAACCCTAAGGTTTACGGCCTTATAAACCCTAGGTGTCATCTCCTTCTTCTAGGCTAACTTCAAGATTCAAGCGAACTAGGTCAAAGCCTAAGGTTTATGGATTTATAAACCCTAGATATTGAACTAGCCAAGACAAAGACCTAGTGGGATAAAGACTTTTAATCCCTAGAAATAGGCCTTAAATGCTTCAACAAACAAGATGAATGAAAATAGAGAGGGGGATAAAGACTTTTTATCCCTCCTAGGGTTTCTAGCAAAAAGAATCTATCATACAAGGTAAAATGCAACACTTTGAAAATATAGAACATTCACCAAAATATACCATGAACAAACACTTAAAATTTAAGAAGAATACTTACTCATCCAAGCCGTTATGCATGAGGAGACCCTAGCTCAAAGATCATCCACCAAAATAAGACAAATCATCCACAAGAATATCCTTCCAAAAGTGCGCACAAGTACTCCATAGAAAAAGAGAAGATAAGAGAGCAATATAAGTGATATCTCACAAGTGATGAATTATGATTTGATATAATGAAGCACTATCCTCTTTATATGAGGAAACCCTAGCGCATATGTCCACAATAATCCCTAAAACATTGATAAGTCCATGATACAAGTGAGATAGGTCTAGGCCAACCCATCAAATATCCTCTAAAACATATATAAACATGTTAATACACCAAAATATTCCCTCCAAGGTCACACATGTGGGTGGCGTCATGGTCTAAGAGGGTGCGGGAGGCCTCCAAAGGCCACATCTCATTATAAAATGGTGCAAAAAAGGTGAAGTGCCATGTCTCCTCATCAAAAGGTCATGTCAAGTGCCACAAGTCATCATCCATGGATGCCCTAATGATGGGGATGGCCCTATCATCATCATAATTCTCACACGTGTGACATCATCCTCAAAGTGCTCAACATCCAAGGTGAAAAGGAGAGCATCCAAGGTGGAAAGAGGGTGCACCATCTCTCCCAAGAGTGTCCAATCATGTGCAAGTGCAATGTCCTCCATCTAAAGGCTACAAGTCCTTGGGGTGCACTGTCCAAAAGTGTGGGCTTCCTACCCATATGACCATCAATATGACCATATTTGTAATATGAAAGCTCATATGTCCATATTCCATGACCCAAAATGTGTGAGAGCCTATATCTGAGTATGCCAAGTCATCAAGTGACCCAACGCTTTGCATCACATGTGTGTTTCCTTGTTTAAAATGTATAATGTCCTGGGTGAAGGCATGGGATGCCCTCTAAAGGTCCATGTTAGGTGACTCTAAGTCACTCAAACCCATAGAATCAAGTAAATCCAACAATCAGAAGGTTCAAGAGTCCTTAGAAACATACAAAGTAGGACATCACTTAATATAGAAGCCACATAAGAAATTCATATTGGGTATTCCCTTCAAACTTCACATTAGCTCAGAAATTTATGCAATTTCGAAATTTTAGGTATGAGAGGACCATCAGAAGTCCCTATTAGGTGTGCCAGTACCCAGGTAGAGGGATATTTCCTGAGAAAACCCATCTAAGTGTAAGTATGGTGGATGAAAACGTGTTGGGTTGACTTCATGGTGATGGTGTCATTAACATGAAAGACACTATATTTGGTCCATTTTCATGAGCACCTTTGTAGAGGGACATCGTGTTGCTTGAGATGCACTTTCCTTGATATTTTTTGCATTCTAAACCCCTTATCTTTCCTTTTGATATTCTTTTATTGCATTGCTAGTCCCATTTTCAGGTTTCAAGCACTTGTTCTTTCTTTCATCATTTTCTACCGAGATAAAGTCCTTGTTATGATTATGCATTCAATGGGCCATTAGTACTAGGTGTGATTACCGTTAGAGGGGGTAGATCTCAATCYAACCTTAGGATTTTGAGTTGGTCATTTATTGTCCCATTAATTTTTCTTTCTTTTATATCATTATTTATTTTTATTTTATAGTAGCTGCATCAACCTCTACATTCTATCTCTTCTTCTYGTAGAAGACTATACCATGGGCCTTTTTGGTGCACATGTAACAACCATACTAAATTTTACTACACCGCTGAAGGCTCTAGGATGGAAGGTGTTAAGTATGGGGGGAACAAWATKTTACTCTTAACAAATCCCCCCAATAATACCCTTATTCCCCAAGAGTGACAACACAGGACTAAGACACTAGTGATGGCCACCAAGGTGAAACAATGAAAAAAAATAACTTCCTGATCTTATGATCCATTATTCAACTTCAACCCATGACCCTTACTCACATACCCAATGCATTAAATATGTCAATTTATATGAATAAAGGACTAATGTACCTCATAATGTGATGGACCACCCTCTTCCAATGAGCCATGCTAATTGCCCATGATGAGATGTGTTGATGAGGAGAGAGGAATGTAGAAGGGATGGTGGGTTGCTACCTTTGAGAACACTGATCATCATCATCATCATCATCAAGATCTATGTCTTCATTGTGGTCCTTGAGACATGATCTCCTCTAGTTTCCCCTAGGTGAGAGGGGGTAACAAGTCTTTTAAGAAAAGATCATATTTATTCTCATCAAAAAGTAAGTGCCTTTGGTTATCATAATTCTCTTCAATGGGGATTTTCTATATGATAAAGTTTAGAGTTAGGATTAAACATCTATGATTAGAGTCAGGCTCATGGTCATTTAACAAGTCAAAATTTACTATCTGGTTTTAAACGAGGATATTTGATATCATATAATCCATGACACTGCTACCTAGCCCATGGACACAAGTCATCCAATTAGACTTTGGCATCTTCATTAGACCATTGCAAATTATTAGGTCTTGAGAATTGCTGAGCTTGATTAGCTCGATACCAAACAAATTCTCGGTCAAGTCATGAAAGTTTATTTTGTATTTGTTAGATGAAACAAGGTCCTTATCTAGCCATAGAGGATTAGGGTTGGAGTCATTGCTTAAAATAATAGCTTGATTAGCTGCAATTGTAGCATTAAAGTCTCCTAGCAGGAGGATACTACCTTCATTTCTCAGACTACAAATATCTTGTTCTAATCTTTTACAAGGAAAATTTTCATCTATATTTTTTTCTTATAAAATGTAGAATTAATAGGTGTAAAGTAATGTATTGTTATATAAATCTTCTTATTGATATATGAAATCTCCATCCATATGCACTGATTGAGAGGGTCTCTCTCATGAAACCTAATGTGAAGAGAAATGTTTGTTTTTATGTAACAAACTATTTCCACAATCCCTCCACGGGAGGATTTCTTGTTCCATGCCAACCATTGTACAAATCCTTCTATATTATGGACCTTAGATTCTTCATGCTCCCAAGTTTCAACCATAAATATATTATCAATTTCACACAGGATACAACTTATTATAGGCCCCTTTCTCCATGGAAAACCATGACAATTTCAAGAGAGCATTCAGAGTGTCCCAAATTCCTATTTATTATTATCTTTTTGGTATCTATCAGAGAGCATTCAGAGTATCCCTAATAGTAGTTTTTTTATTCTAATTATTTCCAACTTTCCTTCCTCCCGAGCTTCTTTTACCTTTTCAACTTTCTTCCTTAATTCAACTCAGTCTTCTGCAAAGAGTTCTTCATTTATAGATATTCATGACCCTTTGAAGCTCAAAGATTCATTGAGTGTGTCATATTTATGGTCATTAGATCTTACGTTAACATGGATCAACCTATCTTTATGTTCGATTATTTTTCCCATCCTCTTTGCTTATATGAGGCAAGTTGTTTCAATTTGTGATTTGTTTTTTAGTTCTTCCTTGACTATTGCTAATGTGTCCTTATCTTTTTGCTCTTTTATACCAAAAAAATTGAGGTTCAAGGATCTTTTGTTATTCTCATGGTCTAACTCTGTGAGGTTCTTCATTTCCTCTTTGATGAGTTTGATATCCAATTTATGTTCCAACTATTTAGGGCCAAATTGTTAGTTATCTTTCCTTTTAGATTTTTAATCCGTCCCTAAGATTGGAATTTTCTTTGACCTCTTTTTTTGGGTTGATTATTTCTTCTCTTGTCTTTGTTTTTCTATTTATTTTAATCTAGCATCCATTTTCTACAACTAATCTTCCAACCTTAATATTCTATTGTCTATCTGCATATGGATCTTGTCTTCTAAGGATCTCAATTTATTATCAAACATTGTTTTTAACTCTGTTTGAAGTTTGGCTTCTCTCTCTTCTCTATGTTTTTCTAATAATTCTATATGTTCATAGAGATTATTTAGGGTTACTTTGCTAAGCCTCCGCTTTAGAGATTTGGGTATCTGTGGTGAATTGCTCATAATGGAAAATAGACTAGGAAATACATAAACTTGTGCATTTGATTCACTACAGGGTTTGAATGGAAGTAAAAAGAACTAGTACAGATCTCAAATATGCTTCCTTCAAACTCCTTTCTTGTTCTTCCTTGCCCTTGTTTAGAGTCATTGTAGACTAGAATTAAATCCAAGGATGTTTAAAAACCAAAGCGATCTTGCAATAAATCCTCACCCATGGAATTGAACCCTAGGGAGACCAAAGTTAATCTTGCAATAAATTTGCACCATTGGAATCTAACCCTAGGCATACCAAATTTGATCTTGCAATAAATCCACACCCCTAGAATCGAACCCTAGGTAGATTGAGTTCCATTTTTCGCCTCCCAAGTTGGTTTTTCCCATTGAGAAAAAACTCATTTGTCTCACAATTTACAAAAAAATGGAAAGATTTCCATAGATCTGAGCTTTGTCGTCCACAACTTATGAGCAAACTTACTCAGGTTTTGAGCATTGAAATGTCCCCAACATTTGGATTTTTACAAAGCTTGCAGTGGATGATTCGAGGGGAGTTTTAATATGAAAAAGTCCACATCAGAGTACAAAATACGTCTTGGAATCAAACTGAAGTTGTGATTTAGGAACACTTTTCTTAAATCTTTTTACATACATAAATATTTTTTTTTAAGTAAACCAAGTAATTCATTCTCTTTCTTAAGATTCAATAAGCCAAATTTAATCATAGTGAATATCAACTATCATTATCATCATCATATATCTATGCTTATATCAAATATGGGTGATCATCCAATTCTTTGGTGGGTCAACAAACTTTGGAAAATAAAGGGCCCTTTGAAAGACATTTTGTTCTTCTAGCTAGTGTTAAAAGGGAAAGTGTTGACTTGGGATAGGATGTGGTTAAGGAATAAACACGGTTTGGGATTGTGCTATTTGTGTAGGAGTCATGATGAATCTAACTTCCATTTATTTGTGTAATGTTCCTTTTCACGTTAGGTTTGGAGGGAAATAGGTGGACAATTGGGATTAGATCCATTATGGGACAAGGGCTCTATCGATGGGGCTTCTTCGATGGGGTTTGCCAAGGCCCAGATAGATATTGTGGCATGGGTTTTATCCTCTGTCATTTTGAGCTTCACTTTATCTTTGGTAAAGCAAATCTGGGCCAGAGGACAAATAATTTGGGAGAATTCAAGGGATTGTTTAATCTTCCTAAAATTGTGGTGCAAATGAATATCTCCGATTTACAGGTCTTTAGGGACTCAAAACTTGTTATTGATTGGAGGAAGAGGGAGGCTCAGGTAACTAATCCAAGTCTTCACTCCATTGCACTTCAACTTCATGAACTTTCTGCTCATTTCAACAACATTGGTTTCACTCATATAAGAAGGGATTTCAATAATGCAACTGATGCCTTATCCAAAGATGCTCTTCTTATATCGGAAAACTGCTTTGTTTTGGAAGAATTCTATGAAGGAGACTTGTTCTCTAGAAGAGAGGGAAACATCTTTGATTTATAATCTTTTGTGCTAGGTTAGCTTTTTAGTGTGCAAAGTTCCCTTACATGGGACTATTGTGAACACTATAGGTTTACCTTTTTGGAGCTCAATTTTGTAATGGATTTATATAAGCCGTTGGTCATATTTTAACTCACTTGAACTTATCATATGACATTCTCCGTTAAATGCACCTTTGCACCTAAGGATTGTAACTTCCATTTACTCAATAAAAGCTAAGTTTTGTTTGTTTTGGGAAAAAAATAGGAATTGTCTAAACATTAGACCTTTTGAACTTTTTCACCTGAATCTGAATCTGAAAAACCTTCAGGGTACTCAAATTATACACACTCAACCACTCAAATATGGAGCTCCAACAATTTTTGGTCTTCAATTGTCAAACAAAATACATTGATGTAGGACACATATATTGCAGATTTTTTTATTTGTCGTGTGTAACAGTTTGGGCCCTTCACTTATATTGGGTTTGAAATAAAATCAATTCTATTATATTTAGAGTTTTATTTAAGTTTCAGGTTTAATTTAATACTTTAAAAATAACATTGAGCAAATTTCCAAGCGGTTTGATTAAATTGCTAGAATTTGATAATTTTGTACATAAACAAATAATGAGGCAGATTTGGTATTAGATTTTAGATGTAAGTTTTAATTAATGGTTTAGTTAGGAATTAAGATGAAAATAGGTTTTGAAGTTTGTGTCTATTGATATAATTTTAGAGTGTAAATTAGAAAATACTTTATAAGTTTTTTTTTTTTTTTTTTCTCCTTTTGATGGAATACATATATATCTTCATTTCTAAGATGATATGGAAGATAAATTGTTAGGTTGCATTTTTGTAATTTAATCTATAGAAAATATATAGTGACAGAAAATAATTTTAGTGAAAATATAAAAAATATTCCAATATAATATAAAATATACATAAAATAAATTAGATTAAAATAATATTTATGTAAAAATTATATGAAAGAAGATTAAATGTTTTAAGTTTATATATATATATATATTTTATATATTTATTATTATTATTAAAATTTAGTGAAGCAAATTTTGTTGAGATTGAGATTTTTAATAAATAAAATATATAAATAGATTTAATACACATTTATTGCAATTTGGTTGTAAATGTTAATATTTATTATCTACAATTTCATCAAAATTCAAAATAATTATTAGTACATTTTAGGTAAAAATAACAAGTTTAGTATAACTTGTTTAAAATGTAACAACCATATGTACATTGTGTGAAATAATAAATGTATTATTTTATAAGAAAAATGTTAAGTTAAATGCCTATCTAACATTCTACATAGAAATACATATTAGTTACATAAAAAAACCTATTCAATTATCAAAGATGATTTGGTATTATTGACATACATTATTTGTTTCTGAAGCACCACATATTATTGTAAGAACCTTTATGTATATAGTGAAAAATGATATGTCAAATGATAATAATAATAATTATCATCATCAAATTTTTAAGATCATGGTTAAATCAGACACTAAATTGTTGTATGAGGATAGAGGTGTACATATCCTACCCCCTATAGATTTGAACCTCCAAGGAAAAAACAAATACTCTTAACCATTATATATAATGGAAATCAATATTTCAAATATTATTTTTATGGATATCAAAGATACTACTCATCTTAATCTAGCTTAAACATTACCCCTAAACTCTATCCATCAACAATAACAAGAAACCATTAAAAATACTACCCCTAAACCATTAGAAACACTACCCTTAAAAATACTACCCTCAACCATTAAAAACACTACCCTTGGCCTCTAGGACACATTACAAACCCCAATCTTAAGCTGGTGCACATAAGATGGAAAATATTGGTACAAATAATAATAATTTCTTAAAAACCAACCGCCACATTTCATGATGATGATGATAATGATGATTAACGTCCACTAAGACCTAATTGGTCTATCGGACCTTAAGAGGGTAAGTGATTACTTGTGATTCTTTAGAATTTTGTTTCTGTGCTCGAAAAGCATTAAGTGAAGCTTTCCAAGATCACCATACTTTTGTTGAGTTAAGAGGTTAGGAAGGTTGGTAGTGTGATCAATATTTTGAAAATGAGATCTAATATGGGTATAGGCTGGACGATCTAAGAGAAAGTGCTTTTCATATTCAACCTTCTTAGTGTCACAAAGGTGACACACTCTTTCATCCCATGGCGTTTTAGGAATTGACCAACGCCTATAATTATATCCAAATTATCTTTAATGTGTATTTATTTATTTAACTTAAAAACAATTAATAACATTAATATGATTTATTATAATTTTAACAAGTTAATTTTTACCATAAATTTTATTAAAATAATCTACTTTATTATGGATATAGTTACATGGTATTCTTCCACGTCACCCACCATCACCATCATTATGGTGGGTAGTTCTTGGTAAGTCTCTAGTGGTGGCATCCATGCCCATTAGTGAGTCAATTTCTAATAGTGGCATATGTGTTGGTATTATTATTCTATGCGTGGTTGAATATCCTAATTGGTCGTTGAGTATAATTTTCTACCTTCTTGAATAAGGTAATTGGTCGTTGAGTATTATTCGGAAGACTGGCATATGTGGTAATTGGTCGTTGAGTATTATTCGGAAGAGTGGCATATGTGATGGCGTTATTATTCTCTCTTTGGTAAGAATATAGTAATTTGTTGATATTCAAAATTATTTGATTTTTAATTATTAGGGAAGGTAACACTTTACTTCTTTATTTTCTTTGGTAAAAGAATATAGTAATTTGTTGATATTCAAAATTATTTTATTTTTAATTATTAGGGAAGGTAACACTTTACTTTATTATTATTTTGTTTGTATGGTAATTTTATGTAAGAATATAGTAATTTGTTGATATTCAAAATTATTTTATTTTTAATTATTTGGGAAGGTAATACTTTATTTATTTATTTTTATTTATGTTTTTTAAATGTGTGTTTAAAGAAAAAAATGTTAGGGTTTGATTTAAACGTAACTTTTTTATGCTTGAGTTTTTTTATGAATGCATGTTTTGAGTGAATATTCTATTTTTCATTAAAGTGAGAAAGGTATAAATAATAATAGAAAAACGTGTCCCATAAATTTGTAGAATAAAAAAGGAAATAAATATTATGAAATATAAAATTGTTGTAAAAATTGATTAAAATAATAAAAACTATTTATTGTTAATGTGAAAATTGAAATCTATTTGGTTTTTCTGGATTGGTTGGGAGGAATGATTGTTATCCTCTGAGTTTAATTAAAATGATTATGATGTTTTTCAATTTCCAACTCTTTTCTAATTATACTAAAGGAGTGCTAGTTTGACCTATGTATGGTTTTCCACAAGAACATGAGATTTTGTAAACTCCTTGGCCAAGTATGGGGTATTTATTCTTGGGTGGTATAAATAAATGTCTACTAGTTTTATATGGTTTAAAGAAGGTTTTGATATTCTTTTTGTCCAAATGATTAGAAATGTGATATGTAGTACGTGGATATAGGGCATAGAAATGAGACCTAAGTGTGGGGAAGAGAAATGAGAGTTTTTAGATTTAGAATGATGGGCTTAGCGAAAGGCCTTGTTGACTTGACATATTGAATAAACATTGGCCACAAGGGCCTTATCAAGGTGGGTGGTGAGTCTTTTTTCAAAGACGGTAAAATTTATTATAATTTAGTTATACACTAGGATTGAGGATCATTGTTCAAAAAACGCCACGTCCCTTGAATGATTCATCGATGGTTTGTAAGGGGGTAGAATTTCACTCTTGTCAAATGCCTGTAGTTCTTGGATTGTTAATGTGTTTCCTTAAGTCCAAGAAAGATGGTCTATAAGGGGGCATACTTTCACTCTTGTCAAATGGCTCTAGGCCTTTGGCCATTAGTGCGTTTACTGAAGTCCAAGGAAGACAAAAACACTTTTGGGTCTTACTCCAAGGCCAATAAAGCTATTTCCACCTACATAGTATCCTTAAGAAAGATAGTATCCCATGTGGTCATCTTTGAGACTACCTCCAGTGAGGTCATATGCTTTTTAGTTGTAATTAGCCTTCATTGCATACACTAAACTAGATACTACTCCACTCGCAATTTGACCTCACACCTAGGATAATTTTATATATAACTTTTTGTGTATATATTTAAAAAAATAAAAATATAAAATATTATATCTTAGTTTATGGGGGTGGCCTAGTGAATAAAGCTAAATACATTTTAGTGAAAGGCAATTTATAAAACATATTTCTTAAAATAAATGTATTATATCTTAAATATATGTTGTTACTCTTGTTGCTCGCAAAAGTACCAATGAAAGGTTTTTGTTTTTGTTTGTTTTTTATTTATTTGATGGTGGAAAAATCTATCATAGCTTAATTGTCAATTCATAGAAATGAAAATTATCTGTGGCTCTTATTTGTGAATGCACATTGGCTCATCTTTGTTATTCGAGGAAAACAACTCATCATTTCTATTTAAGGAAAACCACATGCCCTGAAATGAGATGCTGGTGATATGTAAGGGGAAGATTCTCACTCTTACCAGATACTCTGTAATATCCCTAAATTTGCGAATCGGAATATATGTCTCAACTGCCTATTATTTGTTGTCGGAACTAATACACTTTGGGTTTTTGGATGCATTTAGTAATTCAGTTTTAACATGCGTGGTGATTTTGCATGTGAAATGGTTGTTTAACATTATATAATCAATCATGCAATAGATAAAGAACACAAAATGACTGCAATCTATGTATTATGAAATAAGACTGAATACAATGATGCATGCAGTGAAATAAAATGAATCTCTCGGCTAGATCGGAGATAGACAGATCTTAGCTGGAATACAATAAAGAAACTAAAACAATAATACCCGGAACCAAAAGAATGATGTTGGATCAATGTATGAGCGATATGAACTGTTGCATGATATGACAACTCACACAACAAATGCTGCAATGACTGGAAAGTTCTCCCTGGTGGCTAAACTTCTCAGATCTACCTGAAATCTGTCTCAAATAGTGTGCCCTGACCTCATACACACTCCTAGTGTATGTCGAACTGAAGATTGGCCCTATGCTGATCTATATGGACCCCTGATGGGATCTCTAGGGGGGTTGCGCCCTATTGATTCCACCATCAGAATCTGGATTATATATCTCAAACTGAGTGCACTGGTATCCTCAGTAATGGCTTGGAAGGTTTTCTCTGGATCTGATCTGGTGATCTCTCGAGAACCCTAAATGTATCCTCCCCAACTGTTGCACCCTCAATGGCAGAATGGTGCGCCC
>ML799015.1:37662-67473 GCA_009831015.1 Picea engelmannii | reverse complement strand
TGTACATTATCATTCTTATGAGCACCCACTCTTTGTGAGGCTACCACCTTTGTTTTACAAGATGCAACATACTGAGAGCACCAACTCTCTAGTTTCTCTAGCACCCACTAGAAGGAAGCAACAACTCCATGACTATTCTAGCACCAACTTCCAATCACACATGCACCAACCCGTGTAACAGAGAACAATCATTCTCCCTTGCACCACCCTACCACCCTGGTTTTTCTGGCTGCAACCAGATGGAAGATACAACTCCTTGTGTTCAAGCACCCACTTGAAACTATGAGGAAAACAATCCTCCCTAGCACCTCCCTACCACCCTTAGATATAAATATTTGTTATTGAAATTCATTACAGTGATATAGTATTAATCAATGGCTTACCAGTCTCATCACTTTTCTACTACACTGCTCTACTATGTCTGCATCAGTGTCTTCCTTTTGGCATCTTCTTGCGCTTTTTTTTCTTCTGCTCTTTCTCTACTTGCGCACCTCAACTTTTCTTCCTCTCTCAGATCCTGCTTCACTGTTCTATTTCTTTCTGTTCATGCTGTATTCTGCATTACATACAGTTCAACTTGTTTTTCATAGAAACAACAACCTCTCTCCATCATGGCATTATTCTTTTATCCATGTTCTCATTCACCATTGCACTCCTATCTCCAATGCTCAAGTTGGCCATCTTAGAACACTCATTTTGGGAATCTCAGAACACTCATTTTGGGAAACTCAGAACGCTCAAGAGCCATGATTCCAACGCTCAGGAGCAAATGATTCAACCACTCAAGAACGATGATTTAGTTAGTGTAACTGAATCCTAACTGATCAAGAAATCACAAGATGAAACGGTAACCCTTCGATCAGATCAGTTTGATCAACGTCGTCAGATTATATCTTATTTAAATCTCTTATCTCACATGACCAATGGTGGTGACCAGACACTAGGCTTAACGAGTGCTTGAGCGCTTATCAATTCAACGATCACGATTCAATATCCTAAAATGGACGACTTTCATAACTTCAACATTTCTCCCTTCGAAAATTTTGGGTTTGAAACCTTTCAAAAATTTTGAATCAAATTTCCCAAAGAGATCAGATGATTTATGTTTATTTCAAGGAAACAAATCAATCATTAGATTTGATTCTTAAAAGTATTAATCTAACGGCCAAGACTTAATCAACCATTGATATGGATGGCCACCTTGTACTCCAGGTCTTCAGCTATTATACTTACGTTATCCTTCCACTGTATCTTGATCAATGATTGAGAGTGCACCTGACATCAGATCGACGGTTGAGATCTCCTTTAGGTCTCCAGAGTTCAGAGATTTCAACTTACACTATCCTTCCACTGGAGTAGATCGATGGATGAGAATACACCCAAAGTGATCTTTCAGATCGAATGACTTGTGTCCTTTCTGACGTGGCCTGCCACATATGTCCTTTGTTGATGTGGTCCACCACATGTCCTTTTTCGACGTGGTCTGCCACATGTCCTTGCGGATGAGGTTTGTTGATATACTCTGCTGACATAGATCTCCCTGATCTAATGGTCATTGTATGTTCTCCATATCCGATGGTCCTTATTCATTTTGGATTTCCGGATCTCCGACCTTAAGGTTTTTCAAATATCAAACTAAAAAATATGAAGTGATATTTTTTCGGAGCTTAACATCCTCGCATCTTTAGATACAAAGTGAATGATGTTCATCGATCATGTTCTTAGATCGATGGATCGATCTATCTATGGTGAAAATTTTCTAGATTATCTTGTCCTTCCACTTGAAAATGATTCGACGACTAATGAAAATTCGCATTTCGGGAATTTCAAATCTCAAACTTTTCGTAGCGTAACCTCCTCGCCTCTTTATATCTGAAGTGAATGATGTTCGTCGATCATGTTCTTAAATCGATGGCTCGATCTATCTACGTTGCATATTTTCTATCTTATCCTGTCCTTCCACTTGAAATGATCCAACGACTGACGAGTATTCGGATAATCGAACTCTTAGCCCTTTTACCTTATCCCGTCCTTCCACTAAAATGTGATCCAACGGTCGTGAAGACACTCGAAGCAGATCAACGATCAAGGATGATTGTGGAACCATAACCTATGAGTGATTTAACTCATCACAAAAACTCCACAATTTGAAGTTGCGCGTCATTGGCAAGTCAACCACAATCATCAATATTCGAGGTTATAAGATCTGATGGTCCTGAGTAATTGCGGGATTGGAAATAACACGATATTTAATTCTCCTTTCATTCTCAGCATTCTATCCCTGTTGTTGATCTAGAGATTATGTATTCGACGGTCACAACTCAATCCGACTTAATCTGATTTCTTGTTGGATCAACCACAGTCGTCGATATCCTAGTCTACAAGATATGGCGATCTAGAGAAATTGCGGGATTGAAACTAGCGAGTTGTTTAATTCTCGTTCCGATCTCCTCAATCTATCCCTGCCGTTGATTTGGCGATTGTGCATCCGATGGTCACGACTTGATATGTCTTAAACTGATCGTTTGTTGGATCAACCATAGTCGTCGATATTCGAGTCTATGATATCTGAAGATCCAAACCGATTGCGGGGTTAGAACTAGACAGTTGTTTAATTCTCCTTTCTCTCCCCGCAATTCATCCCTGCTGTTGATATGGATTACAGATCTGACGGTCACGATCCTCCAACAATCCTTAAGCCCACGGTCACTCATATGACCGACGTCCGTAAAATGAGATGATCAACATGGTCGATTTATTGATCGGACGACTGTTGAGGCTTCTCACCCTGAGCTTACGCTTTTCCTTCCGAGCTTTGATCTCTGCGTACTGTTCGCTCCTCCTCTCGAGCTTATGATTTTCCTGTTTGTCATCGTCGTTATTGTTCTTGCCATCAATGACAAGCACACTCTTCCTGTAAAATATTCCAACAATATCCCCCTTTGGCATTGATGGAAACCTTGAAAGGCTGCACTATTATTCTTAGACCTCCAATTGTAGCATCTAAACCAGACCTTTTCTCCCCCTTTGACATTAATGTCAAAGAAAACATGCTCCCCCTGAGTTGTTGCAGTACTTTTCGGAGGTATCAGATATTCAACCAACACATAATCCCCTGTACATGATGGATTCTCTTAGGCGAGAGAAGGGATGACACCCAATTTCTGATGAAGATATTCAAATGGTGTCTTGGCTAGGGGTTTAGTAAGATGTCTGTAATTTTTTCTATTGTTCTTATGTAATGAACCTGAATAATCTGATTGGTGACCTGCTCTCTTAGAAAATGGTATTTTATGGGGATGTGCTTGGCCTTGGAGTGGAATGCAGGATTCTTGGATACACTAATTGCACTAGTATTATCACAATGAACTGGGATCGGTGCAATATACTTTACCTCCAAGTCTGCAAGTGTTTGAATCATCCACAGTACTTGGGTACAACAAGTGGCAACTATTATTTATTCATATTTAGTAGTTGATAAGGAACTGGAACCTTGCTTCTTGCTCAACCATGCTACAAGAGAATCTTCTAAGAAGAATGCACCTCCACTTGTGATTTTCCTTTCATCCATGCAGTTAGCCCAATCAACATCTGAATAGACAAATAATTGAAAATTATGATTCCTAGGATACCATAGGCCATAGTTCATTGTTTCTTTCAAATATCTGAATGTTCTTTTGATAGCTAGCAAATGACTTTGTTTAGGTGCAGACTAATACCTTCCTACCATTCCAACAACATGCATTATGTCTGGATGAGATGTTGTGATGTACAATAGGCTACCTATCATAGACCTATATGAACTTTGATCAACATTAGGTGGGTCATCACACTTTCTTAACTTGCATCTAGTGACCATAGGTGTGCTCACAGGTTTAGAATCTTCCATTTGAAACCTTTTCAATATTTCTCTTAGATATTTTTCCTGAGAAAGAAATATTACTTCAGACCTCTGAGTAATTTGTAGACCAAGAAAAAATGACAGTTCCCCTATCATAGACATTTCAAATTCATGTTGCATGGCAGAAGCAAACCATTGTACCAATGAAGCATTATTACTTACGAAGATGATGTCATCTACATAGGCCAACACAATGAGCAAATCATTACCCTCTGTTTTGATATATAGATTGTTGTCAAATGTTCCTCTCTTGAACCCTTTGTCTTGAAGATACTTATCCAGTCTGTAATACCAGGCATGAGGAGCTTGTTTCAACCCATATAAGGCTTTCTTCAGCTTGTAGACAAAGTCAGGATTATTTGTCAGTGAAAATCCTTTAAGTTGTTCCATATATACTTCTTCTTCTAGATCTCCATTAAGAAATGTTGACTTAACATCCATCTGATATACTTTAAAGTTCTTATGACATGCATAGGAAAGAAACATTCTGACGGCTTCCAATCTTGCCACTGGTGCAAAGGTTTCATCAAAATATTGTCCTTTAATCTATGCATAGCCCTTACATACCAATCTTGCTTTGTTCCTAACAACTTGTCCCTGCTCATTCAATTTATTCTTAAAGATCCGTTTGGAACCTATGACATTTTTACCTTCAGGTCTAGGAACCATCTCCCAAGTATTGTTTTTCTCAATCTGGTCAAGTTTATCATTCATGGATTTAACCCAATGGTCATCTTTGTTGGCTGCATTAAAGTCTTTAGATTCAAGAAAAGACAGAAGGGAAATCTGAGGTTGTTCTGAGACATTATTCAACTGCTTTCTTGTTCGAACTCCTTGGTTTAGATGACCAACTATCTGATGTTCATGATGATTCTTCCTAATAACTCTGGAGAGTGTCTTTGTCTTGATCTCTTGGTTTGAGTCCCATAGAGTATTTGTATCTAACTCTAAGTCTTCTCCTTCCGATTCTTGGACCTGTTCATCTTCAACTTCAGCTGTGTCCTTTGTAGCAGATTCAATATTGCTCACCTCTCTTACTGGGACTCCTTCATCAACCTTTAAATAAATGAAATCAACTAATTTATGAAATATTTTATTAAAGCATATATATATCCTTTACTATTGGTAGAATATCCTAAGAAGATGCCTTCATTAGACCTATCATCATACTTGCCAAGGTTTTCATTATTATTCTTTATGTAGCACTTACTCCCAAAGACTTTGAAGTGTTTGATTGAAGCAGGTCTTCCATACTACAGTTCATAAGGTGTCTTGTCATTGTGTGGTCTGAGGTGGGCTTTGTTAAGAATATGGACTGCTGTGTGTATTTCTTCTACCTAGTAGGTTTGACCAATGTTCTTCTCATTCATCATTGACCTAGCCATTAGCCGAACTGTTCTGTTTTGCCTCTCAACTACTCCATTTTTTTGTGGAGTTACTGGGATTGTGTATTCTCTCTTGATCCCATGTTTATCACAAAATTCCTTGAAATCACTTGACATAAATTCTCCTCCTCTGTCTGATCTTACTGCCTTTATCCTGTTGCCTGTTTGATTCTCAGTTAAAGCCTTAAATATTTTAAATTTCTCAAATGCTTCAGCGTTTTCTTTGAGAAAAGAAACCCAAGTGAGTCTGGAGTAATCATCAATGATCAACATGAAGTAGTTTTCCTTCCCCATGCCTTCCTATCTTGATGGTCCACATAAGTCCATATGAACTAATTGGAGTGGTTTCTCTGTTGAAGTATTGCTCTTGGATTTAAACTGAGTCCTGATTAACTTTCCTACTTGGCAGGGTTTACACACAGAATCTTGTGGCTTTGATATTCTTGGAAGATATTTTACTGCCTCAAGATTTTTGAGCTTAATTAAGTGGTCAAATTTTATATGTCCAAGTCTCCTATGCCATAACCAACTTTCATCATGTTTTCTTAGATGACACTCTTCTCTATCTTCTTTCATCACATATACATTATTATCTGTCCTTATGCCTTTAGCCACCACTTGTCCTGAGTTTACAGACTTTATCTTACAATCTTTGGAAGTGAACACCACTTCACATCCTCTGTCTCACATTTGACTTACACTGAGCACATTATGTTTCAACCCATCTACAAGGAGAACATCCTGGGCTTTTTTACCATTACTCAAACTCACCATCCCTTTACCTTTGATTTTACCTGGTTCATCATTTCCAAAGGTCGCATTTCTTGTTTTACTTTTACTTATAGACAAAAACTTATCCTTGTCTCCAGTCATGTGCTTGGAACATCCACTATCTATATACCACAGATCTTTTTGTTTTTGAGCTGAAAGTACTAACCCAGATTTTTCACTATCTTTCTTTTTCCATGTGATGACATTTCTAGCTAAGGGTTTTATCCTTGGATATGCTTTGTAATCCTTTAGATGACAGTTTGCAGCTTTTTTGCCGAAGTTATGACAATTATAGCATTCAATCTCATTGTTAAATAGGTCAAAGTGATTGGTACAACTTTGTCTACTCATTGGCTGTTTGGTTCTATGTTTCAAATATTGTTTATTTCTTGATCTCCTCAGTTGCATGTCTCTAAACTTAATTTGACAATTTGCAATCTTATGACCAAAATTAGAGCAGTAAAAACAATAACCATGGGAGAAATTTTGGTACCTGAAGGATGGCATTATTCTTGGCATTTGTTGCTCCATATTATGATATCTTTGTTCTTTATCGGGGATCATCTTGTCTTTATTAGCTTTTGGTGGTAGAGTACTCGCATGGTCTGATTGTCTGCTGACTTGGAACTTGATCATGTTTACTGGCTCTTTTCGTTCTGGTTGTTTTTTGCTTGAACCACTTACATAACCTAAACCAATCTTCAACAAAGGAGATCTATGTTTGCTCACAATGTCGTTTAGTTCTGTTGAGGCTTTAATTCTTGGAAGATTTTGGAGATACAAGGCTTTAAACTTCTCCATCTCTTTTCTAGTTTTTACTATCTCTTCTTCCAAGGCTTCACATATTTCCTTCTTCTCTGATAACTGATGTTTCATAATGTCCTCTATTTTCTTTGCCTCTTCTAATTCCACTTTTAGCAGGGAAAATTCTTCATCAGGTTTTTTACTGTTTTTCTTGAACTGTATCAACAAATGTTTTTTCTTTCTCTTCTTAAGTTTGAGTCTGTCAATCTCTTCCAAAGCACTAATCAACTCTCCTTCCAAGTCAACCACAACTTCTTTATTATTAACATCAATTCCTGTTCTTTTATTATCATAATACTCTTTGGCCATAAGTATAAAGTCATTAACCTTATCTTCACAAGCAGAATCACTGTCTGTGTCTCCTAAAGAGTCATCATTGTTTACACATAAACTTTTATTTTTACCAAATCTCTTGAATTTGTACTTCTCTTCACCTTCAGAGTTCTGGTCCTTCTTCTTGTGTGGACACTTAGATGCAAAGTGACCTATATTTCCACAGTTAAAACATTTGAAGGGAAATTTGCCTTGGTACTTTCCTGATCCTTTCTTTAGTTTTCTCACAAATTTTGCTTCAATTTCATTAGGTTTAGAATCCTCATTCTCATATGCTTTAAATGATGCTTCTCTAGAGGCAGGTTTATCTTTACCTATCCTCATTTCATATGCAGTCAACGTTCCTAGAAGTTGATCAAAAGGCAGAGTTTTTATATCATTAAGTTCTTCTATAACAAATACCTTTGGGTTGAACCTATCTGGCATAGATCTCAAATTTTTTTGAACTAAAGAGGCTTCCTCAATTTTTTCACCAAGTGCTTTCATTGCATTTACTAGTTCTTCAACTCTCAGAAGGTACTTCCCAATAGTTTCATCCTCTTTCATCTTTAGCTATTCAAATTGTAGTCTGTAGGTTTGAAGCTTGGCATCCTTTACCTTCTCATTACCTTCATAACTGCTAATGAGTTTGTCCCACATTTCTTTGGCAGATTCTAAGTGCATAACTTTTACAAATTCTACTTTTGCAAGACCACTCAAAATAACATTCATAGCCTTAGCGTTGAAGATGAATTATATCTTGTCATCCTTAGAATCTACTACAACTGGATTTACATAACCAGTCTCTACCACATCCCAGACATCTGCACCTAAAGCCATTATGTAGGTTCTCATCCTAACTTTCCAGAAGGAAAAGTTTGTTCCATTGAACAAGGGGGACCTATTGGTTGAATTTCCTCCATGTCTAGTCATGTTTAAGCTCTAGGATCTACCCTTAGATAAAATGATCCCACTCTTATAGCAATTGTTAGACAACTGAGAGTGGGGGGTGAATCAGTTGTTACTGTGCTTAAACAATTATGCCCATTTTAAACTCATTACAGAACACTTAATGATCATCAAAATAATTCAGGGAAGTAAGCAATAGAGTATTCAACATCAATCACACACATGAAGTATACAGAGATAGGTATTCCTGAGGAAACTCATAAAGGGAGAAAACCTCTTCTTCTTAATATGATAAGTAGTCTTTATATTCTGTACATTATCATTCTTATGAGCACCCACTCTTTGTGAGGCTACCACCTCTATTTTACAAGATGAAACTTGCTGAGAGCACCAACTCTCTGGTTTCTCTAGAACCCACTAGAAGGAAGCAACAAATCCCTAAGTGTTCCAGCACCAACTGGATGGAAGCACCAACTTCCAGTCAGACAGGCACCAACCTGTGTAATAGAGAACAATCATTCTCCCTTGCACCACCCTACCACCCTATTTTTTTCTGGCTGCAACCAGATGGAAGCTACAACTCCTTGTGTTCAATCACCCACTTGAAACTTTGAGGAAAACAATCCTCCCTAGCACCTCCCTACCACCCTTAGATATAAATCTTTGTTACTGAAATTCATTACAGTGATATAGTATTAATCAATGGTTTACGAGTCTCATCATTGTTCTGCTACACTGCTCTTCTCTACCTGCATCAGTGTCTTCCTTTTGGAATGTTATTGTGCTTTTTGTTCTTCTTCTTTGTCTCTATTTGCTCACCTCAAATTTTTCTTCCTCTCTCAGATCATGCTTCACTGTTCTATTTCTTTCTATTCATGTTGTATTCTCCATTACATACAGTTCAACTTGTTTTTCATAGAAACATCAACCTCTCTCTGTCATGGAATTATTATTTTATTCATGCTCTCATCCACCGTTACACTCCCATATCCAATGATCAAGTCAGCCATCTCAGAACACTCATTTCAGGAATCTCAGAACACTCATTTTGGGAAACTCAGAACACTCAAGAGCCATGATTCCAACACTCAGGAACAAATGATTTAACCGCCCAGGAACGATGATTCAGTTAGTGGAACTGAATCCTAACTGATCAAGAAATCACAAGATGAAACAATAATCCTTCGACCAGATTCGTTTTGATTAGCACCGTCAGATTATATCTTATTTAAATCTCTTATCTCATATGACCAATGGTGGTGACTAGACACTAGGCTTAATGAGCGCTTGAGCGCTTATCAATTCAATGATCATGATTCAATCTCCTGAAATGGACGACTGTCGTAACTTCGACATTTCTCCCTTCATAACTTTTGGGTTTGAAACCTTTCAAAACTTTCGAATTAGATTTCCCGAAGAGATCAGATGGTTTATGTTTATTTCATGGAAACAGATCAATCGTCAGATTTGATTCTTATAATGATTAATCTGACGACCATGACTTAATAAATGTTGAGATGGATGGCCACCTTTTGCTATGGGTCCTTGACTATTATACTTACGCTATCCTTCCACTGGAGTATATCGATGTATGAGAATATATCCGAAGTGATCTTTCAAATCAGATGACTCGTGTCATTACTGACGTGGTCTGCCACATATGTCATTTGCTGACGTGGTCCGCCACATGTCCTTTGCCAACGTGGTCTACCACATGTCCTTGCAGATAAGGTTTGATGACATACTCTGCTAACGTAGATCTCCCTTATCTTACAGTCATTGTATGTTCTCCAGATTTGATGGTCCTTATTCATTTCAGATTTCCGGCTCTTCGGCCTTCGGGTTTTTCAAATATCAAACTGAAAAATATGAAGTGAGATTTTTTCGGAGCTTAATCTCCTCGCATATTTAGATACGAAGTGAATGATGTTCATCGATCATGTTGTTATATCAATGGCTTGATTTATCTACGGTGCAAATTTTCTACCTATCCTTTCCTTCCACTTGAAAATGATTCGACGACTGACGAAAATTCACATTTCAGGAATTTAAAATGTCAAACTTTTCGGAGCTTAACCTCCTCGCCTCTTTATATCCAAAGTGAATGATGTTCATCGATCATGTTCTTATATCGATGGCTTGATCTATCTATGGTGCAACTTTTCTATCTTATCCTGTCCTTCCACTTAATATGATCTGACAGTTGATGGGTATTCGGATAATCAAACTCTTAGCCCTTTTACCTTATCCTGTCCTTCCACTAAAATGTGATCCAATGGTTGTGAAGACACTCGAAGCAGATCAACGATCAAGGATGATTGCAAAACCATAACCTGTGAGTGATTTAACTCATCACCAAAACTCCACAATTTGAATTTGTGTGTCGTTGGTGAGTCAACCACAATCGTCGATCTTCGAGGCTATATGATCTGACGGTCCTAAGTAATTGTGGGATTGGAAATAGTACGATCTTTAATTCTCCTTTCATTCTCCGCAATCTATCCTTGTCATTGATCTGGTGATTGTGCATCCGACGGTCACAACTCAATTCGACTTAATTTGATCCCTTGTTGGATCACCTACAGTCATCGATATCTTAGTCTACAAGATCTAACGATCTAGACCAATTGAGGGATTGGAACTAGAAAGTCATTTAATTATCCTTTCGATCTTCGCAATCTATCCCTGTCATTGATTTGGCGATTGTGCATCCGACGATCATGACTTGATATGACTTAAACTGATCATTTGTTGGATCAACCATAGTCGTCAATATTCGAGTCTATGAGATCTGACGATCCAGACTAATTGCGGGATTAGAACTATCGAGTCATTTAATTCTCCTTTCGCTCCCCACAATTCATCCCTGTTGTTGATTTGGCTTGCAGATCCGACTATCACGATCCTCCAACGATCCTTAAGCCCACGGTCACTCATATGACCGATGTTTGTAAAATGAGATGATCAACATGGTCAATTTCTTGATCGAATGGTTGTTGAGTCTTCTCACCTTGAGCTTACGCTTTTTATTTTGAGCTTTGATCTCTGCGTACTGTTCATTCCTCCTCCTAAGCTTATGATTTTTCTGTTTTCCATCGTCGTTGTTGTTCTTGCCATCAATGACAAGCACACTCTTCCTGTAAAATAATTCAACACTCCTCATCCAAAGGTGGAAGCTCCTATGAAGTGCTCATGAATTGACCCATGGATTTCTTGAGACAAGAAACATGGAGCACATTGTGAATTTGGCTCCCACATGGAAGCTCTAACTCACAGAAAACTTTTCCTACCCTGCGTATGATCCTGTAAGTCCCATAGAACCCAAGATTGAGATTTTCTGCCCCACTCTTCTTCAGAGATGACTTCTTGTAAGGTTGTAGCCTCAAGAATACGAGATCCCCAACCTTGAAGCTATGCTCTATCCTGTGTCTATATACACTCATCTTCTTCTAATTCTGTGCCATCTATAGATTCTCTTTTAGTACTTTGAGAATATCCTGACTCTCTATGATCCAATATTTGGATTTGGGAGACCGAATATCTTTGAAAACCAATTCAATCAAAGTGGGAACATCATACCCATATAATTCTCGGAAGGGGGTCATGTCGATGGACATGTGGAAGGTTATGTTGTAATAGTGCTCTCCTAGATGTAACCACCTCACTCACATTCTCTATTGTCCACTCACATAATTTCTCAAGTAACCCTCAACCCACTTGTTGACTATATTTTTTTTTCCATCAGTCTGAGGGTGGTAACTAGTGTTGGGTGTCAACTATGTCCCCACCAATCTGAATAACTCCCTCCAAAATGTGTTTATAAACTGACTATCCTTGTCACTGACGATGTTCTATGGCAACCCATGAAGTTTGAAAACCTCTTTGAAGAATAGCTCAGCCAAATGTACTGCATTGTAATCTGTCAGAATGGCATAGAAGTGTACAAACTTGGTTAATCTGTTGACCACCACATATATACAATCCTTACCCTAAACCTTGGGTAGGCATGTAATGAAGTCATGGATATGCTTTCCCATTTTTTCTCTGGAATGAGAAGTGGTTGAAGTAACCCCGTTGGAATAATATTCTCTAACTTGTTCCACTGACAAGGAATAATTTGCTCTAACTTGTTCCACTGACAAGTCACACACTCACTAATATGTCTCATTACATCCTGTTTGAGACCCTTCCAAGAGAATCTCTCTCTCACCTACTTGTAGGTTTTGAAAAACCCCCGATGGATTGCTAGTGGGGAGTCATGTACTGCAACTAAAATCTTCTTCCTAAGACCTAATCCTAGCACTAGGTAGACTCAATATTTGTAGAAGATGACATCGTCAATGACTTTGTACCTATCGTCCTGTACGTGCCCATCCAAAATCTCACAAGTGAACTTGTTCTTGGAATATTCAACTAACAAGTGGGATTTCCAATCTGTTGAAATCTCCATCAGAGAACAAGTTGTTGGTCTCCTAGATAGTTCATCCACCACAATGTTCTTATTACCCTTGACATACTCTATGTCAAAATAAAATGCTTGGAACTTTGTCTCCCACTTCTTCTAATGCTCACCGAGATCCTTCTGCTCAAGGAAATAATTCAAGTTATTATGGTCTTTCTTGACCACAAATTTGTTTCCCACCATGTAATGTCTAAATTTGGTCAAGGCATGCATGATTGAAATCATTTCCTTGTCATAGATCGAGTATAGACTCTTGGGCTGATTGAGTTTCCTTCTCTCAAACACAATGGGGTGTCCCCCCTACATCAACGTTGCTTCTATCCCCTCTCATGATGCATCACAGTCTAGTACAAATGACAACTTGAATTCTGACAATGCTAACATTGAGCATGTGCCCATGACTTCCTTCATGTGATCAAATGCCTTATGTGACACATTGGTCCAGATGAAGGCCCCCTGTTTTGTGAGATCGGTGAGTGGTGCCCTCAACTGTGAAAAACCTCTCACAAACCTCTTGTAATAGCTACATAGCCCAAATAAACTCCTCAATGTATGTCACGTTCTTGGGCGTTGGCCAATCCAAAATGGCCCTAATCTTATTCTGGTGCACCTGTACCCCCCATGCGCTGATAATGTGGCCCAAATAAAGAAACTATGTCATGCCTAACTCACAGTTTGACTCCTTGGCATAGAGTGACTGGGACTCCATGATGTTGAGTACCTCATCCAAGTGCCTTAGGTGCTCCTGCCATGTCTTGGTATAGACCAAGATGTTGTTGAAGAATACCAATATTGATTTCCTCAAGTGATCCCTGAAAATATGGTTCATGTAAGACTTAAATGTAGTTGGTGCATTGTGTTAGTGCTGCCATTTTTATTTCCAAATTAGAGTCAGTTTTAAAGTCATGTTGTGACCCATGCACCCAAACATGTGAATTCAGGTATGTAACACCGTAAGTTTGAGGTCAGCAAGTGTTCGGTTGGCCCTTGGAAATAGGAAGGGATATCAGGTTAGAAACTTGTATAAGAGGTACGGGTATGTCTTTTCCAAGAAAGTCAAGTCCTCTCGAGAAACTAGTCTCTACGTGCCCCAGGTCGAGTCAAGTGGTTAATAGAGGTTGCGTCAACAAGTACAACAATTATTATCAGTTCATCATGGAGGTCGAGGAATGAAAAATCACGATGTTCGTATCATGCATGACCAGACAACCTTGTCACATGTACCCTACACGCGGGGATTTTCCATGGATAACTTGCAACTTGATTTGGAACATCTCGATGCCATGAATTCACTGTCCTCCAGCATGATTTCCTTTCCTATCCGATTTTTTATAAATCACAAATGCTCGACATTCTCTCCAGTCGTAGAACTAGGCCTGAAACTCTATTTGCATTTTCCCTTGCCAGTCCAGCGTGATCAAAACTTTCCCATCCCGTGCGTTTGTTGGATACACTGCGTGCAGAATTCACCTTGGTCATGCCATGGAAACCTCTCAGAGCTGAAGGAAAGGCACGTGGGGAAGAAGAACTGTAAGTTCTGAGCCTCAAAGGGATTGGGATGAATTCTCACCTACTGTAGGCATTCCCAAAGACATAAAAGGAACTATTCCTTAACCTGCAGAGAAGACCAGATCAATTCGTGGAAAATATCAAACGGAGGGATTCACACAGGAAGGGAAGATAGCAAGAGCCCCCTCTCCCCAACAACAAATGCCTCGGAGGAGGGCCAGGCCGAGGAAAAACCAAGAGATCCTGGAAGCTCAAATTTTAGAAGAACCTTGTGTCAAATTGGTAGTTGAAGAGCGACTTAGGCACGCCATTCAGCTAGAACCTGTTGGGGGATCGAGCCGCGAAAATAGGAGTAGAACAAGGAAAGTGAATATCATAGAAGCGAATAAGCAAGTTCCATCTCATCAACTGCAACACGTGAAACTGGCCATCGTCAAGCTCTATCAGGAAAACATGGAATTACGACAACAACTAGCGACAAAGGCCAGATAAGCATCCAAAATGAAAGGTCATGAAGGGAACATGGCATGGTTGAAAAGGCAGCTCAGAGAGGCACAAGACACCATTGTAAAACTGCGAGAAACATAGAGGCTGATGGAAGAAAGGCACACGAAACATTCCAGAGAATGCGAAGTGACTAAAAAAGAATCCTGCGTAGCTCTAGCCAGGGCGCAGGAAAAACAAGTTTAGTTGGCACTCGTCTCTGCACCCGCTAAAGATGAGACAAATCTTGGAAGTTTTGAAGGATACATTTTCTCTGAAGCACGCTACCATTTTGATAATGACCACGATGATCTTACAGTTGTTTACTGCGCGCAACTCTCGGTAAATGATCATATCATTGAAATAGAAGTCGTTATTCACAGACAACAAACTCCTGACAGACACCTATTCGCCGGGACACCTGCTCAAAGGAACACAATGAAACATATTTTTCTCCATGCCAGAGCCTGGCCGACGATCAGATCTCGTGGCGAAATTGTGAACAGTCATAAGTAAAAAGGGCATGATTATTGTCTATTTTTGGAAACACTATGCGAAGAGTCTCCAGCACATGTTGTTCAATTTTCCTAGTTCTAAGGGTTAGCAGTTAGGAAGACGGGTAGCCCAAGTGACACCCTCATTTATATATTTCATCTTTTTGATGTAAGCCGGTTGGTGGCAGACGACAGCTATTGTATGTAATCTAAAGTTTTGACCGGAATTTAATGTAAAGGTCCTGTGATTTGATGAAAATATTCTAGTTGTAATAGTTGGATGTATTGTGCTTATTTATTTACGTATGTTCTTTCTTGTTATCTTTATTTCATATCTCTTTTTGTCTATTTCGGAACGAATTATCGAACCTGTGGATTCGTTGTACAATGCCCCTTGTTCGCGCCACTTAGACAAAACGTTTTCCTCTAAAGCTAACTTTGAATTTGTCCACAGTGGTGCTCTTGAGTTACTTCCTATAATTTCTCCCACCATACATTACAGTTTTACAATGAAGGCTGTTGCTCGACTAGCCTTATCCTCTCAAATCTATTCATTGAGTCATTTGTCTCGTCTCTTCCTCAGATCGACCCCATAGCCCAAAGTCTTACCTTTCTGTGCCAATATAACCAGAACCCTTTTTATCATAGGTTTTAAGTCTAGCCGTTGCTTTCAAAGTCATATCTGCACAGATACCGCGCCATTTCGGAGAGAGCCCTCTCTAGATCTGAAAGGCTAGTTTCAGGTCTCAAAGTTGGTTGAAAAATTTACCCTCATCATCTATTTATCAGCCGAATGGATTTACAGAGTGATAACATTCTAGCGCTGCTGCCGGGGACGAAATTGAATAGATTTTCCCTGGGAGAATGACAACGTTACAGTTTGACCCCTAAGGGTAATAGAGGGACAAACATCCATACCATTTGAAAACCTTACCCTGGCGACTCCAGTCCAAACAAACCAGTAGCCTCAAGTAGTGCAGTTTAGGAAACCTGTCTCCCAAGACGGTTTACACCAGAGTGAACCCTGACGCAAACCCCTCGGAACAAGTGTACGACCTCAAGAAGATTCCACGCAAGGCTAGAGAGAAAGCGACAAACCCGTTCTACTACCTGGACAAAAACCTGTCCTTGCCCAAAGACGGTGCGTAGAGCATTGACGACCTTGAATTTGACACATTCTTTGAGAAAACTCTATTCTGTTCGAAGTCAGACACCGATTTGGACGAGACTATTTTCGACCCAAATAAATTACGAGCCCTAGTATCAAATAGTATCCCCCGGAATACGAATCCTCCTTGGACTATGGCCACCTATTTCACTCCCCTCATCTTGTCAGCCCAATTGCATGACTTGCCTAAGAATTATAGCCAGAGGATCAGGCTCTACGACACTAGGGAAATGTTTCCACTCAGAAGCACCTGGATTGGTTTAATGATTTCGTCGACTTGGAGGAGGTGGACTACGTAGATGAAAAAATGAAACTATTCGTGGAAAGCCTCTCAGGAGATGTAAGAAAGTGGTTCAAATCCCTCCCACCTGTGAGCATTCAATACTTCACCGCATTCGAGACGTCGTTCCTAGACAAATGGGGAGATAAGAAAAACCCTTTGCAGCTGCTGACACAATACAATAACATGAAGAAAGCACCAGAAGAGATGGTGCAGGAACTCTCGGCCCGTTTTTTGAAAGTATACAACTCGATTCTTGCAGAAGTCAAGCCGCCCCCTGGTGCTGCGCAGTTGCAGTACATAGACTCTTTTGAAAATCATTTCTCCTTGTTGTTGAGGGAAAGAAGATTAGTGAATCTAGATGCTATAATGAGCAATGATGTCGAAGTTGAAGTAAACATGATGGAGTTAGGAAAAATAAAACCAAGGTTCAACCGAGGTGATAAGAGACCCCAGAGAGATGCACAACCGTCAACATCACGGTCCTCAGACGAAAAATTTGACGTGATGATGAAGACCATGGAGAAGTTGATGGAGATAATGTCCATGGGAAACAAACCTGTTGGTCAAGAACAGAATGATCCACCTCCTAGAAATATGAACCTCAAGAGAGGTCAAATCCCTCAGATCAGACAGAGGGAACAAAAAGAGAAAAGGGATCAAGGTGACCAACAAACAAGATCTTCTTTCCATAACAACTACATGGACGAGGATTTCAACTAGATGTTCGACGATCAGATACATTGTTGCGATGACCAAAACCCGCGTGTGTGTAAATTCTAACCTTGTACAATATCTACTGCAAACTGATATTCAGAAAAGAACAGAAAAGATACAATGGAAAATACAAACATTACACAGAGTTTTTTCACCTGGAAACCCAAACCGGGAAAACCAACATATATTATATTCATACATTGTTTTTACATTGTTTACAATACAATATACATATAGGAGCCAGCGGCATCCAAAACCCTAAACCAATGACCTGGATTAGTCCAAAAACCTAATTCCTTAACCGGAACTAGAAAACCATCGGCAAAAAACCATGTGCCGAAAACCACCTAATATCATGTGGTCCTGGAAATATGTCGGCCCGAAAAATTTTTTTTAGGGGTGTTTCCCCCGAACCCCCGCACGGGGGGCTCCGTCCCCCTGCACCCCCCAAGGGGGGGCCTAGCACCCCCCCCTCTAACCCCCCTGCGCACCTGGCGCAGGCACTCAGACACTAGTACTCATGCAAAGAATATAACACATACCCAACAGTGTGTTCCTGACTAAGAGTGAGCATGATCAGTATATGAGTAGGAACAAAGACTTCATGCCAGGGGATGACGATGATATGATACTTGAAACTAATGATGCATCGTCTTGGGAGATAGAGGAGTTCAGGAAAGGCTATCAAAACACCATCATGCCATTCTAGAAAAGGTATAACCCTCGGAGCAAGGACCTGTCTACCGAGTTGCAACAAACAAACCCCATAAGGAAGCCTTCGGCAGACACTCCTTCCACAAGATGAACAAGGTTAGAAAGCGTGACCAAAGACACGATAGAAAAATCTAAGTCGAAGGAGGAGGTCCCCAAGAAAGCCCCGGAGATAGGACGGGAGGCGAGTGGAAAAGAGGTAGAGAAAACTTGTCCCCCTTTCAATTTTGAACACGAGATGGCCAAAATAAAAATCTCTGTCCCATTCAATGAACTTATTAGAAAGGGTGAGTATCGGGAACAAATCATTAAAATGATGAAAATGGGGGGAACCCTCGATACTCTGAATCTTCAAGATGATCACCCCGCCATCCTTTTTGGTCTGCCCGTTGAAGAAACAAGCGATATTGAAGACATCCTTCCTTTCTACATCAGTCTAAAGATCCACAACATGAAGCTGCATAATTCCATGTTGGATTCTAGTACATCGCACAACCTCATGTCGAAGGTGATCATGGAAGAACTAGGGTTGGATGTCACTAGGCCATACAAAGACCTTTTCTCTTTTGATTCGAGGAAAGTCAAGTGTTTGGGCCTTATCAAATACCTAGTTGTATCCCTGGCTCAAATCCCTATTAAGAACATGGTCATGGACATGGTCGTCGTAGACATACCCCCAAAATTCGACATGCTGCTCTCGAGGTTGTGGGATGTGAAGTTGAAAGGCACCTTGCAGATGGATATGTCATACACCACTATCCCTATTTTTGGCCATGATAGAAGGCTATACAAAGAAGTTATTTTGAAGTACATGGTAAGCAGAAAGATGTAGCCACACAATCATCCCATATACGTTGTCGACATTGAGGTGGGGTCTTCTATATTCTACAATGACCTAAATTTTGAAGAAGAAGAGTTGATAGCCATTGTAATAGTTGACGAGGAGACCACTCAGGGAACAACAAAATGCATTGACAGAAAAGACCGTGTGAAAAACGGGGTGTGGAAAATGAGTTTTGACGGCACAGTCAACAGAGAATGAGTTGGGGCCGGCGTATGGGTGAGCCCCCCTTAAGCAAGCACAAAGCTGTGCTCATACAAGCTCGTGTTTGAGTGCACTAACAACATTGCCAAATATGAAGCACTGATCATGGGCTTACAAGTTTTGAAAGAATTGGGCATGCAGAAGATAGCAGTGCGCGGGGATTTCGAGCTGATCATAAATTAGGTAAAGGGTGTATATCAAACTAAACACCCCAGGCTGAGGGCGTACAAAAATTTGGCTTTGGACCTCCTCGAGGGAATCTCAGAATATGACCTATCTGCTATCCCTAGAGAGAAAAATCAGTTCATCGATGCGTTGGCCACCTTGGCCTCGGTTTTTAAGATCCTCATCTTCCCAAACAAAAAGTATGAAATTGAGGTCAGGCATAGGCCGACAGTGCCTGATAATATCAAACACTGGTAGGTGTTCGATGATGAAAAACAGGTGCAAGGATTCCTCCTTATGAGCGACGAGTTCGCTAACACAAACATTGACGAGGAATGTTGCGACGACAAAGATGAGAGCATGTATGCACGCAGCAACAACGACCCTTTCAAAAACCAGATCAAGGGAAGGGACATAATACAATTGAAAAATAATGTTATTCCAAAGGGGTTGGTGCCACTGGAAAAACTGTTTGATGAGAACGATGTGGCTAAGAACCCCAAGATCGATGCAAGCGAAGAAGACGTGGAATACTGCAACATCAGGACCAAGGAGAATCCGAAGATGGTGAAATTATCCAAGACACTAAGTCCAGAGGTCAAGCAGGACTATATAAAGCTCATGAAATATTTACCAGACATCTTCACATGGAGCTACGATGACCTAAAAGTGTATGACATGAAAGTGATCTAACATGTCATCCCTCTCAAGGAAGATCAGAAACCTTTTAAACAGAAGATGAGACGGATAAATCCCATGTTACTACTACTGGTCGAGAAAGAGGTAAAAAACATTTTCGACTCTAAAATCATTGTTTCTTTGAGATTCTCAAAATGGATAGCTAAACTGGTACCTGTAAGGAAGAAAAGCAGTGATATAAGGTTGTGTGTGGACTTCCGAAATTTAAATAAAGTATCTCTCTAGGACCACTATCCCCTTCCTAAAATGGACTACATCCTGCAAAAGGTGGTGGGGTCCCAAAATATGTCTATGTTAGATGGATTCTCAGGGTATGATAAAATCATGTTCCACTCGGACGACAGAGAGAAGACGACATTAACAACCCCATGGGGAATGTTCATGTATGCCAATATGCCGTTCGGCCTGATCAATGTTGGAGCCACTTTCCAGAGGGCCATGGACATTGCGTTTTCCAATGAAAGGGAAAAATTCATCGTGATTTATCTAGACGACATCACTGTGTACTCTACCTCCGACAAACAACATCTCGAGCACCTGAAGAGAGTTTTCCAGAAGTGCCAAAAATTTGGCATATCATTGAATCCAAAGAAATCTCATTTCGCAGTAGAAGAAGGAAAGCTATTGGGGCACATAATTTCCAAAGAGGGCATTAAGATAGACCCTAGCAGGGTTGAAGGGATCCTGAATATCGACACCCCACGTAGTAAAAAGGAGGTACAATCTTTCCTGGGAAAGGTAAATTTTTTTAGGAGATTCATCCCAAACCTAGCGGAAATAATAAAACACATAACTTGAATGATCATGAAGAGAAATGAGATCAAATGGAACCTAGAGGCCAAGAAGTATTTTGAGGATATAAAAGTGGTGCTGACAAAGCCTCCTGTACTATCTAGCCTAGATTTTACAGAATATTTCCTCCTATTTTCATTCGCCTCAAAACACACTATTGCTGACGTTCTGCTACAGAAAGACGAATAGGATTTCTAAAAGCCCATAGCCTATTTCAGCCAGACACAGCGCAACACTCCATTAAGGTATGACATTATAGAAAAGCAGGTGTATGCCTTAGTAAAAGCTTTGAAAGAATTTAGGACATACATACTGCACTCCCATGTTATTGCTTGTGTACCTAGCAGTTCAATAAAGGACATTCTAACTCAACCTGACCCGGAAGGAAGGAGAGACAAGTGGATAGCATCCATGTTAGAATACGACCTCGAAATCAAGCCTACAAAGATGATCTAAGGTCAGGGTCTCGCAAATTTGATGGCACAGTTGGACTGTGACATTGTAGGAATGAATTTCATCGCTCATCTGTCGGAATGTCCCCGAGAAGAAAAAATTGTGTAGGCACCTCGACAGTTCATCGACTTGCCATGTTATGCAGACATCATCTACGTGCTGGAGAATCTCCAGGCCCCTCCGGGCATGAGTAAAACTAAGGCCATATTTCTCAATCTCAAAGCGGTTAAGTTCTGCATCATGGACAACTCACTTTATTGGAAAGATCCCGGGGAAATATTGTTGAGCTGTTTATTGGAAGATGATGCAAAGTGGGCCATATAAGAATTTCACAAAGGCAATTGTGGGGGACACCATTATTGGAAGACCATCGCACACAAGATCCTGAGGGCAGGCTATTACTGGCCTACAATTTTTGTTGGCATATATAAGGAGGTCTCCAGCTACCACGAATGTCAGATCTTCGATGGAAGAAGAAAACTACAGCCCTTGTCGCTGAAGCCGATCTCAGTCGAAGCACCTTTTATGAAATGGTGTCTAGATTTCATAGAAGAGATAAACCCTCCATCCTCTGCGCAACACAAGTGGATACTCACGACCACTGACTATTTCATGAAATGGATAGAGGTGATCCCCACAAAACAAGATACCGACACAGTCATTATCCAATTCCTGGATACAAACATCTTGTCAAGGTTTGGGTTTCCCGTTAAGATTGTTACAGAAAATGCATCCGCATTCAAGTCTAAGAGGATGGAGGAATTTTTTTAGGATTATAACATAACCCTGGGGAATTCCACGATGTACTATCCGCAAGGAAATCGGTGAGAAGAATCCTCAAATAAGAACCTAACCAGGATTATTAAAAGACTCCTACAAGAAAATAAGAGAGCTTGGCATAAAAATCTTATCTACGTGCTGTGGGCAGACCGGGTCACCACCAAGAAATCTATATCAACGTCACCTTTCCAGATCGTTTACAGCTCAGACGCAATTTTCCCTACCTCACTGGGACCCCCTGTCAGGAAGTTGTTGTAAGAACAGGAGGCTGAGCCAAATGATGCGCAGAGGAGGATTAATCAGATAATTCATATGAAGCAGGAAAGAGAGCAGGTGTATAATCGGTCGCAGCTCCATCATGAAAAGATAAAGAAAGCCTTCGATAAGCGTTCTAATCCAGAATATTTCCAGTTGGGTGACATAGTTTTGAGATGGGACGCAAGAAATGAAGGTAAAGGGAAGCATTCAAAGTTCGACCACCTTTAGACGGGTCCATTCAGGATCTGCGATCACAGCATAAAAAATGATTATTTTCTAGAAGGATTAGACGGAGAAAGTTTTGATTGGGGCCCTGTAAATGGAAGGTTCCTAAAACATTACCTGATGGAATAAAATATGTTTAAGTAATTTTTCATTGTAAATAGTCGTTTTATTTTGCATCGATTCTGTAGGTCAACAGAAAATTTAAGACGAAGCGAAGGCCCTAAGTTTATGCTGAAGTCTTAAAAGTCACGTCAATAGGTTTAGTTTGTTTGTCCCACTTCCTAGAGGTCAAATAAATCCCAATGGTCAGGCACCTGGTCTACTATTCTTTGCTACCTCAAAGGGAGGATAACATCCCCATTGGAGGTAACTTTTAGCGCCGCCATTTTTCTTTCAAAATTAGAGTCGGTTTTAAAGTCACGTTGTGACCCATGCACCCGAACATGTGAAGTCAGGTACGTAACACCATAAGTTTGAGGTCAACAAGTCTCCGACTGACCCTTGGAAATGGGAAGGGATGTCTGGTTCGAAACTTGTATAAGAGGTACAGGTATGTCTTTTCCAAGATATTCAAGTTCTATCGAGAAACCAGTCTCTACATGCCCCAAGTCGAGTCAAGTGGTTAATAGAGGTCGCGTCGGCAAGTACAACAATTATTATCAGTTCATCATGGAGGCCGAGGGAATGAAAAATCACGACATTCATATCATGCATGACCAACCAACCTTGTCACTTGTACCCTACACGCGGAAATTTGGCATGGAAAACCTGCAACTTGAGTCGGAACATCTCATCGCCATGAATTCACTATCCTCCAACATGATTTCCTTTTCTGTCCAATTTGTTATAAATCCCGGATGCTCAACATTCTCTCTAGTCGTAGAACCAGGTCTGAAACTCTATTTGCATTTTCCCTTGCTAGTCTAGCGTGATCAAAACTTTACCATCCTGTGCGTTTGTTGGATACACTGCGCACAGAATTCACCTTGGTCGCACAAGGAAAGGCATGCAGAGCAGTAGAACTGTAAGGTCTGAGCCTCAAAGGGATTGGGATGCATTCTCACCTGTTGTAGGTATTCCCAAATACGTAAAAGGAACTATTCCTTTACCTACATAGAAGACCAAATCAATTCACTAAAAATCTGAAACAAAGAGATTCGCACAGGAAGGGAAGACAACAAGAGCCCTCTCTCCCTAGCAACAAATACCTTGGAGGAGGGCCAGGCTGAGGAAAAACCAGGAGATCGTGGAAGCTCAAAATTCAGAAGAACCTTACGTCAGATTGGTAGCTGAAGATCAACTTAGGTGCGCCATTCGACCAGAACCTGATGGGGGATCGAGCCGTGAAAATAGGAGAAAAACAAGGAAAGTGAATATCGCAGAAGAAAATGAGCAAGTTCCATCTTAGCAACTGCAGCAAGTGAAACTGGCCATCACCGAGCTCTATCAGGAAAACATGGAATTACGACGGCAACTAGCGACAAAGACCACAAAAGTGTTCGCAACGCAGGGTCGTGAAGGGAACGTGGTGTGGTTGAAAAGGCAACTCAGAGATGCGCAAGACACCATTGTATAGTTTCGAGAAGCACAGAGACTGATGAAAGAAAGGCACGCGAAACATTCCATAGAATGTGAAGCGACTGAAAAATAAGCTCGCGTAGCTCTCGCCAGTGCACAGGAAAAACAAGTTTAGTTGGCACCCGTCTCTGCACCTGCTAAAGATGAGACAAATCTTGGCAGTTTTGAAGGATACGTTTTCTCTGAAGCATGCTAGCATTTTGATAACAACCATGATGATCTAATAGTTGTTTACTGTGTGCAACGCTCGACAAATGATCACATCAATGAAATTGAAGTCGTTATTCACAGATAACAAACTCCTGTCAGACACATGTTCGCCGGGAAACCTACTCAAAGGAACACAATGACACATCTTTTTCTCCATGTCAGAGCCTGACCGACGATCAGATCCCGTAGCGAAATTGCAAACAGTCATAATTAAAAAGGGCGTGATTATTGTCTATTTTTGGAAACACTATGAGAAGAGTCTCCATCACATGTTGTTCAATTTTCCTAGTTCTAAGGGTTAGCAGTTAGGAAGCAGGGTAGCCCAAGCAACACCCTCATTTATATATTTCATCTTTTCGATGTAAGCCGGTTGGTTGCCAAATTTGGAAGATGATAGCTATTGTATGTAATCTGAAGTTTTGACCGGAATTTAATGCAAAGGTCCTGTGATTTGATGAAAAGATTCTAGTTGTAATAGTTTGATGTATTGTTCTTCTTTCTTTGTGTATGTGCTTTCTTGTTATCTTTATTTCATATCTCTTTCTGTCTATTTCAGAACGAATTATCGAACCTGCGGATTCACTGTACAACGCCCCTTGTTCATGCCACTTAGACAAAACATTTTCCTCTAAAGCTAACTTTGAATTCGTCCACAGTGGCGCTCCTGAGTTACTTCTTATAATTTCTCCTGCCACACATTATGGTTTTACACTGAAGGTTGTTGCTCATCTAGCCTTATCCTCTCAAATCCAGTCACTGAGTCATTTGTCTCGTCTCTTCCTCAGATCGACCACATAGCCCAAAGTCTTACCTTTCTGCGCCAATATAACCAGAACCCTTTTTATCATAGGTGTTAAGTCTAGTTGTTGCTTTCAAAGTCATATCTGCGCGGATACCGCGCCATTTCTGAGAGAGCCCTCTCTATATCTGAAAGGCTAGTTCCAGGTCTCAAAGTTGGTTGAAAATGTTACATTCGTCATCTGTTTATCAGCCGAACAGATTTACGGAGTGCTAACACATTGGTTATGCCAAATCGAATAACTAGAAACTCAAAATGCCCAAAGTGGCATCTGAATGTTGTCTTCTCTATATCCTGCGCTCGAATGTGGATTTGTTGATATCCAGAGCGTAGATCAATCTTAGAGAAGAAAACTTTCCCATGCAGTTTGTCTATCAACTTATGAATGCGTGGGATAGGATACCATTTTTTCATGGTTTTCTCATTCAAATCTCAGTAGTCTATACACATCCTAATGGTACCGTCCTTCTTCAGGACTAAGACAACTGAAGAAGCGAATGGGCGACTACTGGGTCTGATGTGTCCCATCGCTAGAAATTCCTTGATTGCTTTCTCTATCTCATACTTGAACCTCCGAGGATGACGATAGGGTGTTGCGATCATGGATTTAACACCATCCTCCAACTCAATGGTGTGCTCAAACCCCCTGTCAGGTGGTCTCCCTGGTGGAATCAGACCAAAAGCCTATTGATGCCACCCCAACAAAGTCTCGATATTTGTATGATATTGTTGTTGACCATCTAAATCCCTTCGTGTGGTGATCAAGCACTCAACTACATAAGCTACCTCCCCATGCCTAAAGATCCTCTCCATCCTCTTGGCCAAAACTGTCCTGGGTGACCCTATCAACATGCCCCTCAACACAATCCTCTTCTCCTCACTGTTTTTGAACCCTATCTCAAGGGTTTGGTAGTTGGTCGTGATTTTTCCCAAGGTGATCAACCACTGAACTCCCAACACCACATCTGTGTTAGATAGGTCAACTACATACAATGTGTCTCTCACGATGTAGTTACCTAGATTTACCTCTAGGTCCGTGACTCTTTCTATACACTCCACTGTGTGGCCATCTACTACTGCAACATCAAGCCCCTCAAACTCCTCTGTTTGAAGTGCTCGCCTCGATACCAATGAAGAATCGATGAAGTTGTGGGTGGCCCCACTATATATCAGGGAAATATCCCACTGTCCCTCTGATCTGGAGGGTGTCATACCTGGGAATACCAGAATGGTTCACTATGACTCCTACCTTAACTGGTGTCATTCTATTATCCTTCTCACGAGGCTGTGGTACTACCGGTGGATGGGCCCCTACCAGTTTCAGTGGTCTCCATGGAGGATTCTCCTCCACTTGTGATGGGTCCTCCTCTGAGCTAGTGGATCCACTATCCTATTCCTCCTCATCATTGTCCACACTGTCTATCGCCACCTCAATATAATGGATCTCTCTCTTTCCCATGCACTTGTGGCTGGGGACCCAAGGGTCCTTGCAAGTGAAGCATATCTTCTTCCTCATAAGCTCTCGCCTCGTCTCATCATCCAACTTCTCCTTGCCCTTCCACTCTCTCTGGAATGGATTTCTATCTCCGTCTTTCTGTGGAACAAAGGGTTTGGAGAAATTTTAGTTTTTGGCACTGATTCTGCTAGATCTCTAGTGCGTAGGATGATATCCTGTAATGTGTAAGGCCTGTAGGCCTTCACCCATCCTCTCAAGGGTTTAGTGAGCCCCTTTGTGAAAAGCATGACCAACCTGGGCTCTGAAATATCTGTTACTGCCATGACTACCCTATGGAAATCTATGATGAATGCCTCAAGCGTGTCAGTGTGCCTCAACTAAGCTAAGTCCTTGAAATGGATCTTTGGACCCCTCTTGTCAAACATGTCCATGATCCTCTCTGTGAACTGCCTATAAGAAGTGATGTGAATGTGACCCAACGTCACCAGTCCATGATGCCATGACTCATGTGCCTCACCATCCAAATGAAGGTAGAGAAACTGATGGCCTTAGTCTATGTCATCTGGTTGAGCTTGTAGTATATGTCTAGTTTTTGTACCCAAGCTCTGACATTGCATTTGGATGATCTGTCGAAAGAAGGTATAGAGAGTTTACAAACTTTCTAGATGAAGTCTATGCTATGCCTCTATTGTTTTTGTTGTTGTTCTCCCCTCTGAGTATCTCTGGGACGGTTCCTGAGATTGAGTGCACAATACTCGACTAGGGTCATGCCCTGATGAAAATCTGATCCCAATGCTGTATACTGTCTCCTATACTCGACAATATTCTCTTCATGTGTGGGCTGCTTCTGTGCTATCGATTGTTGTGTTGCTCCTGAGGGTGCCCTTTGGAAACTAGGGAATAATGGCATGAGAATCCTACTTGAAGAAGTATATGTGTGAGTAGGTGAATGGGGTATGTTTCCTACCCATGAGTTCCCCTCCGCTGCATGTGGGGCTTGTGTGCTCCCTGTGGCCAACCTATCGGCCATCTGTGCCAACGACTAAGTCATAACCTGCTGACTGACCACTAAGTTGTTGAGTACCTGCATGAAGGTTGCCTCTGGGTCCATGGGGGCCTTGACACTGCCCTCTGGTCTCTCATATTTGTCTCCCATCATCCTCTCTTCCTCACGCTCTGCCTCATGCTTTTCCCTTCTCTCTGCTTCCTTATGCGCCTCTTCCTCTTCCTTTGAACTGGGAGGAAAGGGGGGATAATTTGGCTAGGTCTCCTCTCCCTGCATCTATTGTAAGTGACATATTCGTCACTTACGTTCTCACAACCCTATGGGTCCTCTACTTAACTCATTGAATTTAGTCACAGACTGACAGGACTAAAGCTCTGATACCACTGTAATATCCTTAAATCCGTGAATCAAAATATATGTTTCAACTGCCTATTATTTCTTGCCAGAACTATACACTTTGGGTTTATGGGTACGTTTAGTAATTCAGTTTTAACATGCATGGTAATTTTTCATGTGGAACGATTGTTTAACAATATATAATCAAGCATGCAATAGATAAATAATACAAAACAATTGTAATCTATGTATTATGAAATAAGATTGAATACAATGCCGCATGCAGTGAAATAAAATGAATCTCTCGGCTAGATCAGAGATAGATGGATCTTAGCCGGAATACAATAAAGAAACTAAAACAATAATACCCAGAACCAAAAGAATGGTGTTGGATCAATGGATGAGCGAAATGAACTTCTCCACGCTACGACAACTCACACGACAACCGCTGCAATGACTGGAAATTTCGCCCTGGTGGCTAAACTTCTCAGATCTGCCTGGAATCTATCTCAAACAATGTGCCCTAACCTCATACACACTCCCAATGTCTGTCAGACTAAAGATTGTCCCTCTACTGATCTGCATGGACCCCAGATGGGATCCCTAGGGGTGTTACACCCCTTTTGCTGCCAACTGTTGTGCCCTAGTGATTCCACTGTTAGAATCTGGTTGTATGTATCTCAAACTAAGCACCCTGGTATCCTCAGTAATGGGTTAGAAGGGTTTCCCTAGATCTAATTCGGTGATCTCTCGGGAACCCTAAATTATCCTCCCCAATTGTTGCACCCTCATTGTATGACTGATGCGCCCAAGAGGACCCTCCATTAGAATATGATGAGTAATATCTCAAAATATGCACCTTACCTTCTTCTCAACTGGTTCGGAAGGGAATCTATGAATTCTCCTGGGGCGGCACAAGCTAACCATCAGAGTCTCCTAGTACTTACGCCCTCCTCCTGATGAAAACATAGTTACCAAATTAACGAGAACTCTCTAGAGTTCTTTTTTTTCTTCAGCGTGGCTATTTTTACCCCTAAATAAAAAAGTGGTGCTATCAATAACACCATTTCTTTTACAGTGGTTAAAATTTAGATCCATCCAGACCCATTGCATTGACAACTTATGTCATTGTGGACAAAGACTTTAAAATTGGCCCTTGAATCGAAAACTAATGCTGTCGGTAGCACCAAGTGTTTTTTTGGAGTCAAAATTATAACTTAATTGAAACTGTGGCCTCAACAACAACTACCATTGTCGATAAACAACTCAAAATTCTCTCCTAAATCTTTGCTTAAAAATTATTTTTATATATATTTTTAAATTTACATTAAAAATAAAGAAATTGAAATAAAATAAAATGTGAGAGTCGGTTTTACACACCTAGGGGTGTTACGTCCCTTTTGTTGCTAACTGTTGTGCCCTAGTGATTTCACTGTCAGAATCTGGCTGTATATATCTCAAACTAAGCACCTTGGTATCCTCAGTAATGGGTCAGAAGGGTTTCCCTAGATCTGATCTGGTGATCTCTCGGGAACCCTAAATTATCCTCCCCAACTGTTGTGCCATCATTGTTTGACTGATGCGCCCAAGAGGACCCTCCATCAAAATATGATGAGTAATAGCTCAAAATATGCGCCTTGCCTTCCTCTCAACTGGTTCGGAAGGGAATCTATGAATTCTCTCGGGGCGCCACAAGCTAACCATCAGAGTCTCCTAGTACTTGTGCCCTCTTCCTGATGAAAACATAGTTACCAACTTAACGAGAACTCTCTAGACTTCTTGTTTTTTCAGCGTGGTTATTTTTACCCATAAATCAAAAAGTGGTGCTAACAGTAACACCATTTCTTTTACAGTGGTTAAAATTCAGATCCATTCAAACCCGTTGCATTGACAACTGATGTTATTGTGGACACAGACTTTAAAATTGGCCCTTGAATCGAAAACTGATGCTACTGGTAGCACCACGTTTTCTTTTGGAGTCAAAATTATAACTTAATTGAAACTGTGGCCTCAACAACAACTACCATCTTCGATAAACAACTCAAAATTGGCTCCTAAATCATTGCTTAAAAATTATTTTTAAAATGTGAAAGTTGGTTTTTT
>ML799015.1:0-10536 GCA_009831015.1 Picea engelmannii | reverse complement strand
TGTTTTGATAGCCTTTCCTGAACTCCTCTATCTCCCAAGACGATGCATCATTAGTTTCAAGTATCATATCATCGTCATCCCCTGGCATGAAGTCTTTGTTCCTACTCATATACTGATCATGCTCACTCTTAGTCAGGAACACAATGTTGGGTATGTGTTATATTCTTTGCATGAGTAGTAGTGTCTGAGTGCCTGCGCCGGGCGCGCAGGGGGGTTAGAGGGGGGGGCGCTAGGCCCCCCCTTGGGGGGTGCAGGGGGACGGAGCCCCCCATGCGGGGGTTCGGGGGCAACACCCCTAAAAAAAAATTTTCGGGCCGACATATTTCTGGGCCGACATATTTTCGGGACGACATATTTCCAGGACCACATGATATTAGGTGGTTTTCGGCACATGGTTTTTTGCCGATGGTTTTCTAGTTCCGGTTAAGGAATTAGGGTTTTGGACTAATCCAGGTCATTGGTTTAGGGTTTTGGATGCCGCTGCCTCCTATATGTATATTGTATTGTAAACAATGTAAAAACAATGTATGAATATAATATATGTTGGTTTTCCCGGTTTGGGTTTCCAGGTGAAAAAACTCTGTGTAATGTTTGTATTTGCCATTGTATCTTTTCTGTTCTTTTCTGAATATCAGTTTGCAGTAGATATTGTACAAGGTTAGAATTTACACACACGCGGGTTTTGGTCATCGCAACAATGTATCTGATCGTCGAACATCTAGTTGAAATCCTCGTCCATGTAGTTGTTATGGAAAGGAGATCTCGTTTGTTGGTCACCTTGATCCCTTTTCTCTTTTTGTTCCCTCTGTCTGATCTGAGGGATTTGACCTCTCTTGAGGTTCATATTTCTAGGAGGTGGATCATTCTGTTCTTGAGCAACAGCTTTGTTTCCCATGGACATTATCTCCATCAACTTCTCCATGGTCTTCATCATCACATCAAATTTTTCGTCTGAGGACCGTGATGTTGACGATTGTGCATCTCTCTGGGGTCTCTTATCACCTCGGTTGAACCTTGGTTTTATTTTTCCTAACTCCATCATGTTTACTTCAACTTCAACAGCATTGCTCATTATAGCATCTAGATTCACTAATCTTCTTTCCCTCAACAACAAGGAGAAATGATTTTCAAAAGAGTCTATGTACTGCAACTGCGCAGCACCAGGGGGAGGCTTGACTTCTGCAGGAATCGAGTTGTATACTTTCAAAAAACAGTCCGAGAGTTCCTGCACCATCTCTTTTGGTGATTTCTTCATGTTATTGTATTGTGTCAGCAGTTGCAAAGGGTTTTTCTTATCTCCCCATTTGTCTAGGAACGACGTCTCGAATGCGGTGAAGTATTGAATGCTCACAGGTGGGAGGGATTTGAACCACTTTCTTACATCTCCTGAGAGGCTTTGCATGAATAGTTTCATTTTTTCATCTACGTAGTCCACCTCCTCCAAGTCGACGAAATCATTAAACCAATCCAAGTGCTTCTGAGTGGAAACATTTCCCTAGTGTCGTAGAGCCTGATCCTCTGGCTATAATTCTTAGGCAAGTCATGCAATTGGGCTGACAAGATGAGGGGAGTGAAATAGGTGGCCATAGTCCAAGGAGGATTCGTATTCTGGGGGATATTATTCGATACTAGGGCTAGTAATTTATTTGGGTCGAAAATAGTCTCGTCCAAATCGGTGTCTGACTTCGAACAGAATAGAGTTTTCTCAAAGAATGTGTCAAATTCAAGGTCGTCAATGCTCTACGCATCGTCTTTGGGCAAGGACAGGTTTTTGTCCAGGTAGTAGAACGGGTTTTTCGCTTTCTCTCTAGCCTTGTGTGGAATCTTCTCGAGGTCGTACACTAGTTCCGAGGGGTTTGCGTCAAGGTTCACTCTGGTGTAAACCCTTGCGAGACAGGTTTCCTGAACTGCGCTACTTGAGGCTACTGGTTTGTTTGGACTGGAGTCGCCAGGGTAAGGTTTTCAACCGGTATGGATGTTTGTCCCTCTGTTACCCTTAGGGGTCAAACTGTAATGTTGTCATTCTCCCAGGGAAAATCTATTCAATTTCATCCCCGGCAGCAGCGCTAGAATGTTATCACTCTGTAAATCCATTCGGCTGATAAATAGATGATGAGGGTAAATTTTTCAACCAACTTTGAGACCTGAAACTAGCCTTTTAGATCTGGAGAGGGCTCTCTCCGAAATGGCGCGGTATCTGTGCAGATATGACTTTGAAAGCAACGGCTAGACTTAACACCTATGATAAAAAGGGTTCTGGTTATATTGGCACAGAAAGGTAAGACTTTGGGCTATGGGGTCGATCTGAGGAAGAGACGGGACAAATGACTCAATGAATAGATTTGAGAGGATAAGGCTAGTCGAGCAACAGCCTTCATTGTAAAACTGTAATGTATGGTGGGAGAAATTATAGGAAGTAACTCAAGAGCACCACTGTGGACGAATTCAAAGTTAGCTTTAGAGGAAAACGTTTTGTCTAAGTGGCGCGAACAAGGGGCATTGTACAACGAATCCACAGGTTCGATAATTCGTTCCGAAATAGACAAAAAGAGATATGAAATAAATATAACAAGAAAGAACATACATAAATAAATAAGCACAATACATCCAACTATTACAACTAGAATATTTTCATCAAATCACAGGACCTTTACATTAAATTCCGGTCAAAACTTCAGATTACATACAATAGCTATCGTCTGCCACCAACCGGCTTACATCAAAAAGATGAAATATATAAATGAGGGTGTCACTTGGGCTACCCTTCTTCCTAACTGCTAACCCTTAGAACTAGGAAAATTGAACAACATGTGCCGGAGACTCTTCGCATAGTGTTTCCAAAAATAGACAATAATCATGCCCTTTTTACTTATGACTATTCACAATTTCGCCACGAGATCTGATCGTCGGTCAGGCTCTGGCATGGAGAAAAATATGTTTCATTGTGTTCCTTTGAGCAGGTGTCCCGGCGAATAGGTGTCTGTCAGGAGTTTGTTGTCTGTGAATAACGACTTCTATTTCAGTGATATGATCATTTACCGAGAGTTGCGCGCAGTAAACAACTGTAAGATCATCGTGGTCATTATCAAAATGGTAGCGTGCTTCAGAGAAAATGTATCCTTCAAAACTTCCAAGATTTGTCTCATCTTTAGCGGGTGCAGAGACGAGTGCCAACTAAACTTGTTTTTCCTGCGCCCTGGCTAGAGCTACGCAGGATTCTTTTTTAGTCACTTCGCATTCTCTGGAATGTTTCGTGTGCCTTTCTTCCATCAGCCTCTATGTTTCTCGCAGTTTTACAATGGTGTCTTGTGCCTCTCTGAGCTGCCTTTTCAACCATGCCATGTTCCCTTCATGACCTTTCATTTTGGATGCTTATCTGGCCTTTGTCGCTAGTTGTTGTCGTAATTCCATGTTTTCCTGATAGAGCTTGACGATGGCCAGTTTCACGTGTTGCAGTTGATGAGATGGAACTTGCTTATTCGCTTCTATGATATTCACTTTCCTTGTTCTACTCCTATTTTCGCGGCTCGATCCCCCAACAGGTTCTAGCTGAATGGCGTGCCTAAGTCGCTCTTCAACTACCAATTTGACACAAGGTTCTTCTAAAATTTGAGCTTCCAGGATCTCTTGGTTTTTCCTCGGCCTGGCCCTCCTCCGAGGCATTTGTTGTTGGGGAGAGGGGGCTCTTGCTATCTTCCCTTCCTGTGTGAATCCCTCCGTTTGATATTTTCCACGAATTGATCTGGTCTTCTCTGCAGGTTAAGGAATAGTTCCTTTTATGTCTTTGGGAATGCCTACAGTAGGTGAGAATTCATCCCAATCCCTTTGAGGCTCAGAACTTACAGTTCTTCTTCCCCACGTGCCTTTCCTTCAGCTCTGAGAGGTTTCCATGGCATGACCAAGGTGAATTCTGCACGCAGTGTATCCAACAAACGCACGGGATGGGAAAGTTTTGATCACGCTGGACTGGCAAGGGAAAATGCAAATAGAGTTTCAGGCCTAGTTCTACGACTGGAGAGAATGTCGAGCATTTGTGATTTATAAAAAATCGGATAGGAAAGGAAATCATGCTGGAGGACAGTGAATTCATGGCATCGAGATGTTCCAAATCAAGTTGCAAGTTATCCATGGAAAATCCCCGCGTGTAGGGTACATGTGACAAGGTTGTCTGGTCATGCATGATACGAACATCGTGATTTTTCATTCCTCGACCTCCATGATGAACTGATAATAATTGTTGTACTTGTTGACGCAACCTCTATTAACCACTTGACTCGACCTGGGGCACGTAGAGACTAGTTTCTCGAGAGGACTTGACTTTCTTGGAAAAGACATACCCGTACCTCTTATACAAGTTTCTAACCTGATATCCCTTCCTATTTCCAAGGGCCAACCGAACACTTGCTGACCTCAAACTTACGGTGTTACATACCTGAATTCACATGTTTGGGTGCATGGGTCACAACATGACTTTAAAACTGACTCTAATTTGGAAATAAAAATGGCAGCACTAACACAATGCACCAACTACATTTAAGTCTTACATGAACCATATTTTCAGGGATCACTTGAGGAAATCAATATTGGTATTCTTCAACAACATCTTGGTCTATACCAAGACATGGCAGGAGCACCTAAGGCACTTGGATGAGGTACTCAACATCATGGAGTCCCAGTCACTCTATGCCAAGGAGTCAAACTGTGAGTTAGGCATGACATAGTTTCTTTATTTGGGCCACATTATCAGCGCATGGGGGGTACAGGTGCACCAGAATAAGATTAGGGCCATTTTGGATTGGCCAACGCCCAAGAACGTGACATACATTGAGGAGTTTATTTGGGCTATGTAGCTATTACAAGAGGTTTGTGAGAGGTTTTTCACAGTTGAGGGCACCACTCACCGATCTCACAAAACAGGGGGCCTTCATCTGGACCAATGTGTCACATAAGGCATTTGATCACATGAAGGAAGTCATGGGCACATGCTCAATGTTAGCATTGTCAGAATTCAAGTTGTCATTTGTACTAGACTGTGATGCATCATGAGAGGGGATAGAAGCAACGTTGATGTAGGGGGGACACCCCATTGTGTTTGAGAGAAGGAAACTCAATCAGCCCAAGAGTCTATACTCGATCTATGACAAGGAAATGATTTCAATCATGCATGCCTTGACCAAATTTAGACATTACATGGTGGGAAACAAATTTGTGGTCAAGAAAGACCATAATAACTTGAATTATTTCCTTGAGCAGAAGGATCTCGGTGAGCATTAGAAGAAGTGGGAGACAAAGTTCCAAGCATTTTATTTTGACATAGAGTATGTCAAGGGTAATAAGAACATTGTGGTGGATGAACTATCTAGGAGACCAACAACTTGTTCTCTGATGGAGATTTCAACAGATTGGAAATCCCACTTGTTAGTTGAATATTCCAAGAACAAGTTCACTTGTGAGATTTTGGATGGGCACGTACAGGACGATAGGTACAAAGTCATTGACGATGTCATCTTCTACAAATATTGAGTCTACCTAGTGCTAGGATTAGGTCTTAGGAAGAAGATTTTAGTTGCAGTACATGACTCCCCACTAGCAATCCATCGGGGGTTTTTCAAAACCTACAAGTAGGTGAGAGAGAGATTCTCTTGGAAGGGTCTCAAACAGGATGTAATGAGACATATTAGTGAGTGTGTGACTTGTCAGTGGAACAAGTTAGAGCAAATTATTCCTTGTCAGTGGAACAAGTTAGAGAATATTATTCCAACGGGGTTACTTCAACCACTTCTCATTCCAGAGAAAAAATGGGAAAGCATATCCATGACTTCATTACATGCCTACCCAAGGTTTAGGGTAAGGATTGTATATATGTGGTGGTCAACAGATTAACCAAGTTTGTACACTTCTATGCCATTCTGACAGATTACAATGCAGTACATTTGGCTGAGCTATTCTTCAAAGAGGTTTTCAAACTTCATGGGTTGCCATAGAACATCGTCAGTGACAAGGATAGTCAGTTTATAAACACATTTTGGAGGGAGTTATTCAGATTGGTGGGGACATAGTTGACACCCAACACTAGTTACCACCCTCAGACTGATGGAAAAAAAAATATAGTCAACAAGTGGGTTGAGGGTTACTTGAGAAATTATGTGAGTGGACAATAGAGAATGTGAGTGAGGTGGTTACATCTAGGAGAGCACTATTACAACATAACCTTCCACATGTCCATCGACATGACCCCCTTCCGAGAATTATATGGGTATGATGTTCCCACTTTGATTGAATTGGTTTTCAAAGATATTCGGTCTCCCAAATCCAAATATTGGATCATAGAGAGTCAGGATATTCTCAAAGTACTAAAAGAGAATCTATAGATGGCACAGAATTAGAAGAAGATGAGTGTATATAGACACAGGATAGAGCATAGCTTCAAGGTTGGGGATCTCGTATTCTTGAGGCTACAACCTTACAAGAAGTCATCTCTGAAGAAGAGTGGGGCAGAAAATCTCAATCTTGGGTTCTATGGGACTTACAGGATCATACGCAGGGTAGGAAAAGTTTTCTGTGAGTTAGAGCTTCCATGTGGGAGCCAAATTCACAATGTGCTCCATGTTTCTTGTCTCAAGAAATCCATGGGTCAATTCATGAGCACTTCATAGGAGCTTCCACCTTTGGATGAGGAGTGTTGAATTATTTTACAGGAAGAGTGTGCTTGTCATTGATGGCAAGAACAACAACGACGATGGAAAACAGAAAAATCATAAGCTTAGGAGGAGGAATGAACAGTACGCAGAGATCAAAGCTCAAAATAAAAAGCGTAAGCTCAAGGTGAGAAGACTCAACAACCATTCGATCAAGAAATTGACCATGTTGATCATCTCATTTTACAAACATCGGTCATATGAGTGACCGTGGGCTTAAGGATCGTTGGAGGATCGTGATAGTCGGATCTGCAAGCCAAATCAACAACAGGGATGAATTGTGGGGAGCGAAAGGAGAATTAAATGACTCGATAGTTCTAATCCCGCAATTAGTCTGGATCGTCAGATCTCATAGACTCGAATATTGACGACTATGGTTGATCCAACAAATGATCAGTTTAAGTCATATCAAGTCATGATCGTCGGATGCACAATCGCCAAATCAATGACAGGGATAGATTGCGAAGATCGAAAGGATAATTAAATGACTTTCTAGTTCCAATCCCTCAATTGGTCTAGATCGTTAGATCTTGTAGACTAAGATATCGATGACTGTAGGTGATCCAACAAGGGATCAAATTAAGTCGAATTGAGTTGTGACCGTCGGATGCACAATCACCAGATCAATGACAAGGATAGATTGCGGAGAATGAAAGGAGAATTAAAGATCGTACTATTTCCAATCCCACAATTACTTAGGACCGTCAGATCATATAGCCTCGAAGATCGACGATTGTGGTTGACTCACCAACGACACACAAATTCAAATTGTGGAGTTTTGGTGATGAGTTAAATCACTCACAGGTTATGGTTTTGCAATCATCCTTGATCGTTGATCTGCTTCGAGTGTCTTCACAACCATTGGATCACATTTTAGTGGAAGGACAGGATAAGGTAAAAGGGCTAAGAGTTTGATTATCCGAATACCCATCAACTGTCAGATCATATTAAGTGGAAGGACAGGATAAGATAGAAAAGTTGCACCATAGATAGATCAAGCCATCGATATAAGAACATGATCGATGAACATCATTCACTTTGGATATAAAGAGGCGAGGAGGTTAAGCTCCGAAAAGTTTGACATTTTAAATTCCTGAAATGTGAATTTTCGTCAGTCGTCGAATCATTTTCAAGTGGAAGGAAAGGATAGGTAGAAAATTTGCACCGTAGATAAATCAAGCCATTGATATAACAACATGATCGATGAACATCATTCACTTCGTATCTAAATATGCGAGGAGATTAAGCTCCGAAAAAATCTCACTTCATATTTTTCAGTTTGATATTTGAAAAACCCGAAGGCCGAAGAGCCGGAAATCTGAAATGAATAAGGACCATCAAATCTGGAGAACATACAATGACTGTAAGATAAGGGAGATCTACGTTAGCAGAGTATGTCATCAAACCTTATCTGCAAGGACATGTGGTAGACCACGTTGGCAAAGGACATGTGGCGGACCACGTCAGCAAATGACATATGTGGCAGACCACGTCAGTAATGACACGAGTCATCTGATTTGAAAGATCACTTCGGATATATTCTCATACATCGATATACTCCAGTGGAAGGATAGCGTAAGTATAATAGTCAAGGACCCATAGCAAAAGGTGGCCATCCATCTCAACATTTATTAAGTCATGGTCGTCAGATTAATCATTATAAGAATCAAATCTGACGATTGATCTGTTTCCATGAAATAAACATAAACCATCTGATCTCTTCGGGAAATCTAATTCGAAAGTTTTGAAAGGTTTCAAACCCAAAAGTTATGAAGGGAGAAATGTCGAAGTTACGACAGTCGTCCATTTCAGGAGATTGAATCATGATCATTGAATTGATAAGCGCTCAAGCGCTCATTAAGCCTAGTGTCTAGTCACCACCATTGGTCATATGAGATAAGAGATTTAAATAAGATATAATCTGACGGTGCTAATCAAAACGAATCTGGTCGAAGGATTATTGTTTCATCTTGTGATTTCTTGATCAGTTAGGATTCAGTTCCACTAACTGAATCATCGTTCCTGGGCGGTTAAATCATTTGTTCCTGAGTGTTGGAATCATGGCTCTTGAGTGTTCTGAGTTTCCCAAAATGAGTGTTCTGAGATTCCTGAAATGAGTGTTCTGAGATGGCTGACTTGATCATTGGATATGGGAGTGTAACGGTGGATGAGAGCATGAATAAAATAATAATTCCATGACAGAGAGAGGTTGATGTTTCTATGAAAAACAAGTTGAACTGTATGTAATGGAGAATACAACATGAATAGAAAGAAATAGAACAGTGAAGCATGATCTGAGAGAGGAAGAAAAATTTGAGGTGAGCAAATAGAGACAAAGAAGAAGAACAAAAAGCACAATAACATTCCAAAAGGAAGACACTGATGCAGGTAGAGAAGAGCAGTGTAGCAGAACAATGATGAGACTCGTAAACCATTGATTAATACTATATCACTGTAATGAATTTCAGTAACAAAGATTTATATCTAAGGGTGGTAGGGAGGTGCTAGGGAGGATTGTTTTCCTCAAAGTTTCAAGTGGGTGATTGAACACAAGGAGTTGTAGCTTCCATCTGGTTGCAGCCAGAAAAAAATAGGGTGGTAGGGTGGTGCAAGGGAGAATGATTGTTCTCTATTACACAGGTTGGTGCCTGTCTGACTGGAAGTTGGTGCTTCCATCCAGTTGGTGCTGGAACACTTAGGGATTTGTTGCTTCCTTCTAGTGGGTTCTAGAGAAACCAGAGAGTTGGTGCTCTCAGCAAGTTTCATCTTGTAAAATAGAGGTGGTAGCCTCACAAAGAGTGGGTGCTCATAAGAATGATAATGTACAGAATATAAAGACTACTTATCATATTAAGAAGAAGAGGTTTTCTCCCTTTATGAGTTTCCTCAGGAATACCTATCTCTGTATACTTCATGTGTGTGATTGATGTTGAATACTCTATTGCTTACTTCCCTGAATTATTTTGATGATCATTAAGTGTTCTGTAATGAGTTTAAAATGGGCATAATTGTTTAAGCACAGTAACAACTGATTCACCCCCCACTCTCAGTTGTCTAACAATTGCTATAAGAGTGGGATCATTTTATCTAAGGGTAGATCCTAGAGCTTAAACATGACTAGACATGGAGGAAATTCAACCAATAGGTCCCCCTTGTTCAATGGAACAAACTTTTCCTTCTGGAAAGTTAGGATGAGAACCTACATAATGGCTTTAGGTGCAGATGTCTGGGATGTGGTAGAGACTGGTTATGTAAATCCAGTTGTAGTAGATTCTAAGGATGACAAGATATAATTCATCTTCAACGCTAAGGCTATGAATGTTATTTTGAGTGGTCTTGCAAAAGTAGAATTTGTAAAAGTTATGCACTTAGAATCTGCCAAAGAAATGTGGGACAAACTCATTAGCAGTTATGAAGGTAATGAGAAGGTAAAGGATGCCAAGCTTCAAACCTACAGACTACAATTTGAATAGCTAAAGATGAAAGAGGATGAAACTATTGGGAAGTACCTTCTGAGAGTTGAAGAACTAGTAAATGCAATGAAAGCACTTGGTGAAAAAATTGAGGAAGCCTCTTTAGTTCAAAAAAATTTGAGATCTATGCCAGATAGGTTCAACCCAAAGGTATTTGTTATAGAAGAACTTAATGATATAAAAACTCTGCCTTTTGATCAACTTCTAGGAACGTTGACTGCATATGAAATGAGGATAGGTAAAGATAAACCTGCCTCTAGAGAAGCATCATTTAAAGCATATGAGAATGAGGATTCTAAACCTAATGAAATTGAAGCAAAATTTGTGAGAAAACTAAAGAAAGGATCAGGAAAGTACCAAGGCAA
>ML799014.1:319731-331091 GCA_009831015.1 Picea engelmannii | reverse complement strand
TGAAGTATCCTACGAGAACAATGGGTCTGTTCAGATGAAAATGGCCTAATGCATTGGAAATAACATTTAGTATGTTGGAGAATGATGCATGGGGAGCAACATACAAATTCAATATTGCAATTTCTGTTCCATGGAAAAATATTTTTGCAAGAACCATATCAACATTCTTTTCTTCGAAATGTATACGGTCCAAAATTGGTACATGTTTTTTCACCAATATCATCACCCCATGTGTAATGTAACTTGATATGCAATTGTGATTTGGAAATTGTTTGTTTTGCATGCATAATGCCATGTATGTTTCCTGCAAGCACATAATATTGGATTGCATTGTATCATAGTAATTGAGTATATCATCCATGTGTGCATGTAATCTACGTGTCTTAAGTGAGATAATTGATACATATGACTTATTTGTATGAATTGGTAATCATGTTGTAGTTTCCATTTTGCGGTAGTCCTGAGGCGTTCCATTTCAATATAAAATTTCTGTTTGACTTTGAAGTTATATTTTGTAAGAGGACTTAGTAAATACAAGGAGTCTATGCTTTTGACACGAGACAGTGCTGTGTATACAAGTCCATGTATCCGAATTCCAACAGGATCAATTGAAACATTATCAAGTGTTAGTCCTTGCGATCTGTGGACTGTACGTGCACATGAAAGTTTAATTGGAAACTGTTTTCGACTCTTCAGTCGACTTGTCTTTGCTGATGTTGATACTGGCTTTGATATTCAAAAAATAGGTGTCCAATTCCTTGCAGTGTTTGAATTATATAGATAAGCCAACTTGCTTTCTTGTCGCTTGCCTATATGTGGTTCATGGAACTTAATCCAAAGGACATCAAGTTTTTCCGTTTTCGTATAGCCTTTGAGTATTCTATCTGCACCATTGACCAAGTCATCCCATGAATCATAGTTGCATGCATATATTTCAACCAACATTTCTAATTTCAGGACAAGATGCAAAGGTAAAGTGGTTGTATGTTCATGACATGGCACATTTCCATGGTTGTCTTCTTCCAGGTCAATTGAATTGATGGTGATATCATCGCCAGGCATGGGCAATAGCATGTTATTGTTATGCATTGCAACATTATTATTTGTGTAGAACAGGTAAGGAGACGTTGGGTCTGTTGGTGCAGGTCGCAAGCACCTCAAATTGATACATGTTAAGTCATCATATGTTTGGCTGTTTTTTCACATTATATTCAAAATTGCAATAAATGTTTCATCTGTTTGGCGCATTGTAGTATGGAATTCAAAACATTTAATATTGTCTCTCCAGAAGTCATGTGTCATTGTTTGCATGTTAACTGTAGGTTGTTCAAATATCAAATAATCTTGGATCGACTGTGCCTGGTAAAGATCCCCACAGAATATCATGTCAATGTTTCCAAAGTATTTCGTGTGCACATGTTTTATGCTTCTTAGTCAGTTGTCAATGGAATACAATAAACGACTTCCAATCACATATGCTTAATCTATAAAGACAAGTTGGAGTTTTTCATAAAGCTTAGACAATGTATCTAACATTTCCTTGCTAAGTGGAAGAAACTGTGACTTGTTAAAAGGCATTAAAAATGCATAGTGGACTATTCTTCCACCTGCATTATATGCAACTTTTCCTGTGTATGCAACTATTAGGCCCTTTGGTTTCATAGGATTAGGGGAATTGTAGATTCGTATAATCATTTGGAACAATGATTTCGTTGTGAATGTCTTGCCTATTCCTGCTCTGCATGTAAGGAACAAGTGTACAAGAGTGTCCATGTTCAAGCATTTTTTAAGAGCAATGTTCTTTATAATTGTTTGTTGTTCTCGATTCAACAAACATCTTATTCTATGGTATTCATTATTTTCAATAAGGAAATGATGTTTTGTGACTTGAAAACCAAGATTGATACGTTTTTCACTGCCACCTTCTTGAGGACGAGGCAAATCCGCTTGAAAGTCATAGGAATCGCAGGTAGTTTTGGTTGTTTTTCAGTTTGTGAATGTCTCATCAAGATTGTCAAGGTTTTCTAGCTCATTAACTGCAATTTCTAGATCACCCCATGTTGGATTAACATTGTAAGTAAATCTAGCTTCGTTGATTTGCACTATAGTCTCACAGGCAACATACGCAGGTTCCCATGTAGAGATGTTATGTTTTAATGTCTCTTCGTTTTCATCGAACGAAACATATAGCAACATTTTTTCTCTACAATAGTTTTCATAGTCAGAATGTTTATTGTATTTGACAAACCATATCACAGAGGGTTTTTTTCTTTTTGATATGGGCACACCATTTTTTTTGTAATGCGATACCAATTCTGCTAAGCATATATTCCTAATAGGAGATGGATGCTGGAGGTAATAATCAATAATAGAGCGACATAGCATGTCTTCTGAATTATCAAGCTCTTGTTCTAGCAAAAATGGTTTTTTAAGCACGAATGTGCATTTATCAAGTGGATATGTGTTTATGAAGACACATTTTCTTGAACTACAATTGAGGGGCAAGGAAAGTGCAATGTGGACTGCTTGTTGAGCAGAAATTTGTTGAAGATTAAGAAATGTATTGCCAAGCGTACATATCATTTGTATGGAATCAATATGACTTCTTTCAAGTTCTTTGCGTATTCTTTTGAATGTACTTGTCATAGGTTTTTCAACATTTATCATATACAAGGTACAGTACAATGTTGCAGCATATGAATTGAGGATGTACTAGGTGTCTGTATTTTCATTCCACATAACTGGCATGTCCTTGGAGAAATTGTTGTTCCAAATATGGGAAAGTTTTCGTTTAAGGAAAATTGTTGGTTGTTCAAGCGTACATTGTATGGCTTGGATGTACTAATCTTCTAATGGATTTAGCTTTGTCAATAAGTCATTGAAGCTCATCAACTCGTCAAACTCTCCTTGTTCTAGAAATGTGAACAAGGATTTAGATTTCTCAACAACAACATTGTCCTCTAAACTAAGTGGCTCTATGATTCTTGTTGCTCTCATTGGCAGCATGGGAAAGTTGTATCTGCAATGTGAGTTTTTTCATTTTCTACAACATCTTGTATGATAATGTTTATGAAATTTGGCAAGTTCTGGATCCAAATGATCTGTGTTGCATGTTATGTATTTGTCCACAAATTGCTCGATCTGTGAATTGTTGTCATCTCCATAGACTGGTGCACCCTCTATCCACAACAGTCAGTGGTCATGTTCATTCCCCCTATTCTGGAATTCAGTCACAAAAAAGTAGTCCGATATTTTTCCGAAAAACGTTTCATCATGGCATATCAATTCTCTCAAAGAATTTGTTCTATGTCTATAGTAGCGAGTACATGTCACTGGGTCTTTTCTTATGAGGTAGTTAATGTAATTATTTTCCAGTGTATCGATTTGTTTTTTACGTTTCCTATTCCTATGAAATTCAAATACAAAAACCACCAATGGATCCCAGCAATGCTCTGCACTTGTAAATGTAATGACAAATGTTGGCAGGCCCAATTGTCGGATCATTGCAAAAATAGTTTTCTGGTTTTGTTGCAAATAGTCAGGAGAGATGCGAATGCTTTTGAAATCTATGTATCCAATATCAGATTTCATATTTTTTTCTAGGTTTACTTTGTACTTGACATCCTTGGCCAACAAATTTCTTCCTTGTAACTGGCCTTTTCTTATTTGGACCCACATTCAAGATAGAACTTGCTCTATTATTATGCACATTGTTTTGAAAAAAAAATTGTTATGTGACAGGAGAAGTCACCTCTTGAATGTAGCATCTCCCATCGAACTATTTTATGATAATTGAATCATTCTGTAATGTTAGTGGCACGTGGATATCCATAGAAGAGATTTGGGAAGTTCATTTCCTCAATGAATTTGTCCTTGAATATTCCAAGTGGACGTTGCCCCTCAACAGGTGCAATTTTGACAATCTTATCTTGCAAGTCACGAATGCATCATGAATCAGTGAATCCATGCACCAATGTCTCAACAGGTGTTTCATTCTCCGATTCATCACTTGTATCAAATTCACTAGAATTTTCGAGAGTCTCTGCAGAGTTGTCATCCTCTTCTCCAAGAACATTGTTCTAGTTCTCATTTACACAAATGCCTGTACTTTATACATGGCCTTGGAACATAATTCCTTTAATGCTTTCATAACAACATGCACACACACTTTGCCTGTCTGATACACATTTTTGTATCCATCTTTTGAGAGCCACTACAATTGTCATTGTATCGCTAATCAATTGTGGCAAGGCTTTTTGCACAACATCTAGCTGAACAAGCACATTAATAATTGATCCTGTTAAGCCCATCTAGGGTCGTTTATAGCCTCAGGGCCTGATTTATGCAAATGAAATTTTCATAGACACAAGTCTCTCTTCAAGTTCTGTAAGTGCACTTACATCTGGTAGTGGTGTATTACATCTTATTTGGTTAGGGGTTCGAAATTGTGGCAGTTTTCCATTTTCATGCGACTGTTTGCATGGAAGACAAATTTTGCAACTAAAAAATGTTTTATCATGTGCTGTCAAGTGAAGGTATTCTTCTTCCAAATTAGGCGTGAAAGACTTACTGTTTTTTGCGAAATTCAATTGATCACAAATTGCACATGCAATGGAAGGAGTGTCTTTAATTTGTTTCATATAGGTTTGTCTTGCATCTTTCTTTCACATGGAGGTATGGGTAGAAAGTGTTTGCTGGTTTTCATTGGTAGTAGTGCACGGTGTTGCTTCTAGCCCACAAAATGTGATTTTTTCCTCTCGGACAGTTGCATGACCATTGTCGGATATGCGACCGTACCTGTTTCTGTTGTGTTCTGCACAAACAAACTTTTTTAGATTGTGATATGTCAGTTTCTCTCTAAAAGGAAGCGTATCAATGTATTTTTTTCTCTCGCGCATGACCTTTTTCAAGTTGTGGTAACTTAGTCTATGTTTCTTGTTCAAGGGAAGGATGACGTGATGGGAGCTGGGATGAATTTCACTCTAATTAAATAACATGCGACGCTTATGCACATTCGATGTGGTTTGGCTGGAATTGACACTGGACACTAGAACGCCAGTATTTCCTATACCACCAATGTTTTTTTCTCTCTTACGTATGAAATTTTTCAGGTTGTGATAACTTAGTCTATATTTTTTGTTTAAGCCCTGTATGGCCTCATCGCAACTGGGATGAATTTCATGCATGAATTTTTTCAAGTTGCAATAAATTACCCTACATTTTTTGTTTAAGCCCTGTATGGCCTTATCGCAACTGGGAGGAGTTTCATTCTCATTAAAAAACATGCCATGAGTATGAAGATTCAATGCGGTTTGGGTGGCATGGATATTGAACCCTGAACCAGTGATGTGTCCAAGCAAAGGTTGATAATGGATATGTGTCGTATCTGTTTTCAACGAGAGGATGTCAATTATTCGATTGTAATTTGAATCAATATACTAGGAATGGATAGTGCCATCTGGCAGGGCTGACCAGGCCTGGATATTTAATCTGAATATGATAGATAGCCATTGAAAACAGAATCTACAACCCTCCACATTTCCTTTTGCATATGGCAACACTATGTTTACAAGGTATTCTTGCCAACTTGCAATTGTTGGCATATTTTCCAGGAGATATGGGGAAAGGTGTTGATGCAAGCAGCTAAAAGCCTGTTGGTTGCCACCTATAATTGCATTGAAAAGGACTGTACAATGTAAAGCCATAACAACTACACATCGAACTCTACTACTACCAAACAACAAATTGCATTGAACAGACTATCTCCACAACTAGATACAAAAGTTGTTGCTAGCTGCAAACCATGGCAGTCTAGGCGATGCATAATCCATTTCCACTCTGATTCAAGGTCTTTGCAAATGAGGGACAAGTAAATATGAGGTCCTCCAGGATTTCATATGGACAATTTTCTGTACAGTAGTGGTTCATAATGACCATTTATAGCATTGGCATCATGGAACAAGATGCAATATGGATTGTTAGATGCATTTTTGTTGAATAGTAGATATCTTGTTTTTCTTGTCAATGACCATATTTCAATTGATATATTGAGCCACTTAGACAACCACCATATACAAAATGTATCTCCCCAAATTCCCCTCTCATGTGTAGGTAGAATTGGAGATGAAGACAACCGCATCTTTGAAAAATACGTAGCGACATCATGTATTCCATGCAACTGCCGAAGAAAATCAGATTCCAGTTTGTATTCATATGACTCCAATGCCTCAACGTCGCCATTTTTTAAATAGTCGAAGAAATAATCTATCAATCTATTGCACAGGTCGGTTGAGGAATAACGGAAATGCAGTAGAACCTGGAATGCATCGAAAAGACAACCCCCTATAGTATATGAGAATGCATCCAATCTAAAAATCCCATTGCTATGCAACACCTCGTCAATGATGTCATGTATAATGGAGTGTGTATATGTTTCATACTACTCAACATCTATTACTTGTTTCATCTTTTGAACTGTGATTTTGAAGTTGTTTCTTAGCTTCTTTCAGTTTATATGAAGACAGAGAAAAGGGGAAAAAAAGAATAAAATGAAAAAAAAGTAAAATAGAAAACTACAAGCGAGGAATTGTGTACCAATCCCGGTATGTATCCTTCAACCTTCTTCTTGTCAAATTCAACCCCCCCTAGTCGGCACAACAGATGATGAGAAAACAAACCTACACTGAAAAGTGAACCAAATAGAAGAAACAACACAAATAAATAACACTATAAATTCCTAAGCACAAAGAACGATTTAAACCTATTCATGGTGTGCATCCTACAAGCTTCTCAGAGGCAGAAAAATATATGCAAAATAGAAAGGACAGGACAAAGGCAACAGGTGGACGCAGTTTTTTGACCCAGAGAATAAAAGCATTCCCTGCCTCTACACCCCGTCAGATGGTTCCCCCCTTGTGACAACTCCGAATTTGTTTTCTAAACTCCTTTGCATTGCAATTTTCGAAATAGCTATGGCACAATATGTAGGACGTGGCAAACACATGGTTTCCAAGAACATAAAATAAGAGCACACAGAAAGATGTTCTGCAACATAATTTCGAGGCAGGGACTCCTACCATTGAAAAAACTTGCCTGCAAGGTGCAAAACACCAAGTAGAAAAAAAAGGAATAGCAACGAAATGATGCCACAAAAACTTACCTGTCAATGAGGGATGACAAGAGCTCAGCCCCAAAACTTGCAAACCACAACAATAGGTCCAACAACTTGCAAAGTAGAAGAACAAGAAACCAGTGAACAAGCAACTGCAACTACAGGACCTCAACTTTGCAAAGTTGAATCAAACAAGAACAAGAAGCATGGAACGAATCAATGGACAGTCATCAACCATTGAACCAACGATGCTGGTGGAGAACAATTTTGCACAATTTCACTGCAAACAACACTATCAAAAAACTGGAACGAAACTGTACAATAAACATTTAAGGCTGCAAGACCTGTTAGGTAAACACTTAAGACTGTTAGAACCATCGAAGGTCGTCACCCTGTGTAAACATTTAAGCAAGAATGCAGCGTGGTAGGCCTGTTTATGTACACAACGATGACAAAGACTCTCGAAGCATGCAAGAATAAAGATAAAGAAGAAATCACACATAGTAATGCTATCATATCAAACATTGAGATAAATTTAGCTAGCAGAAAATGCTAAGACAAACATTCGAACTAATGCTAGCATTAATCCACCTTCAAGCAATGCATAAAAAAAAATATGATTCAAAAAGACTGTATAAAAGTTTGGATATGCTAACATATAAAATATTGGGAATAGCTAAGCCTGCAATAAGACCTCCAAAACTAAGTTCAGATAAGTATTTTATTAATATTTTTCAAAAAATAAAAATTTAGGAATTCATTTATATATTTTCCTAACCCTTCTCAAGAAATAATAGTTGGGTGTTTTATTTTCATTAATAAAAATACAATTTTGAAGGTACTTTATACATAATGCTGAACCCTCACCAGAGATAATGGATTCGGGGTTAATCTATGCTAATTGTGATGTTGTTCGCTGTGAACTCACGTCGTTACAAAAATCAGATATTTTATGATGAAGATCGAATCCCCAAATACTCTGCGATATGCTGCAAAATCAGGATTGTGGAGAACTCACCGAAATATCAAAGACAAACTGAACAATGCTTTTAGTAATTGTAAGAACGTTATTCTTTTATTCTCCAGCAACGAAACTCGGCAATTTCAGGTACTGAGAACTGACGACGACGTTTCAAGCTCTCGAAAATGGTGCACCGAGAAACTTTTTATGCATCTTGAAGCTATACTCATCAGGAATTTCATCTGTTTCTGTTGCTGTTGCTTACAGGGTTGTGCAAAGATGATGTCCGAATTCGGTAACCTGGTTCCAGGATTATGGAAGGATAAAACAAGGGGAGTAAAGTATATTGGAGAGTATTGCCAAATAAGATGGATGAATGTGAACAGTTTCTATTCCTACTTATTATAACTTCTCTGCTGAAAAACTAAAATTTTTGCATGCTCATGTCGATTTGTAATTGCTTATACACGAGATATATACCAAGAAATTTTGAAATACTTCTCTGTTTTTGTAGCTATGTGAAACGCCCTCTTACAAGCTAAAAGGAATGAAGAATATTTTAATGGGAAATGAGCTTGTGCAGGTATGATTTGACAATTGCCCTCGAATTTTTTTTGGTTCGCTTTAATACATATCCAAATTAATTGAAACGGTTGCTTATATTGTATATAACCAGTAATTATCTATCTAAACCCTGGTTAGATATGCATTTGACATTGTGAATCTAACCTGGATATATGGACTGGACTGTATCTTGATGCATGCCAAACCTTTGATTGAATGGGTATAACGCCATAAAAGAGAATTTATATCTCTGGCAGCAAATAGATGCAATTGATTCTTAATTACTGACAATGTTTTACAGAATAGTATTGATGGTCAAGAATTACACGCCTTTCCTGGAAATACAGTATGTTCTTTACTTCTTAAAGAACCAAACAGTGACCTCATGGTATGCATGGATTTGACAAATTTCTTACTTCCTACGTTGTATAAATGGTAATCTCCAAAGCATATTAATAATTACAATCTTTCTCTGAGGAATCACTCAGGCTGTTGCAAGGAGTCATGGTACAAATCTTTACATACAAAAAGACGGCACGATTGTATTACACGGGAATGCCCCTTGTAATCTACAATTGCATCAAATTTAGTAATTTACAAACATGAAATTGATACCCTACAGTCTACAATATATGAATACAGTTTACAATATATGAAGGGATTAATATCCCTGGTAAACGAGCAAGTTTTTACCAGAAATTTATGGCTGAGTTTATTATATATATATATATATATATAGTTTGAGTGTTTTTTCTTAAGAGGTTACAGGTTCAAATCCAGAGGGGGTAGGGTATGTATACCTTTGTAGACTTTACCAGTCAAATCCCTGAGAGGGGATCCCTTGTCACACAAACAAAGGAGGTCTCTATACACCAATTTGGTGTGCTAGCTTGACTATAACCTTAAAAATAGATTATTATTATTATAATAAAAATAAGTGTTCTAAAATACTTGAATGCAGTGTTTTATATCAAAATTTTGTATTTTATATGTAATATTATTTTAAAAATTAAATAGTTCAAATAATTATTACTTTTAAATTTAAATTTATTGAATGTGAAATTATAAATTTATTGAATTTTATAAAAAATATTTATTATTATTTTTAATTAAATCTGTATTCATTCCCCCAAATTGTTTGCCCCAAACTTTATTCCAACGAACCCTATAAAGTGAGACGTCCATGATGGAATCAGATGAGTTCGCCACCTTGGATTGCTTTCTATGTGACTCGGTGAGGCAATCGATACCAACTGTCCTTGATTGGATTTTTGGAATTGTGTTTTCCTTTTTCTATTATCCTGTTTGTGTTTAAGTTGTTATAAAAGGTTATAAACAAGTGATGTATGCCAGCTTATATAGGTAAGGAATTAAGCTGGCATAGATAAATGAAATAAAATAAAAAGTTTGGAAGTTTAAATTTTTTATTTAATAATAAAAATAAAAAATATTGTTAATATCATATTTTTTATTTTTTATTTTAATTTGAAAAAAGCTATAAAATGTAATATACATAAACAAATAGAAATTGGAAACTTTTCATGTGTATTTTGTTCGTCTTTAATCGATTAATCTATGTGAATTTCTAGGCATCGAATTAATACAAACCCTTGGAAATTCCTCAATAGAAATTGGAAACTTTTCATGTGTATTTTGTTCGTCTTTAATCGATTAATCTATGTGAATTTCTAGGCATCGAATTAATACAAACCCTTGGAAATTCCTCATTAAAATTAAGAGTTTAGTTGTGAATTAGTGGAGCAGAGTCAAAGCGTTTGTAGTGTGAGTGGGTGGAAATTGGATGAGTTACAATTTAGAAAAGGGGTAGATTAAATAGTAGTGGAGTTTGTGTTTAACTAGGGAAACCATAGAAAATAGGATATTCGGATATCATATTAAGTTTTTTTCTTAATAAAGTTCACAATCAAAATTCTCAATTATGAGTATTTCTTGAATTGCTAGGTTCCAACATGAGTTTTTGGGAGAGTGTTGAGTGCACGGTTATTTAGAATATTAGAAAGGATGAAACATTAAGTTTGTGTTTTATATTTCTTTTCATCAAACACTTGTGATCTCTCATGTTTTTTTCTCTTACTTGTATGCTTCTCTCTCTTTCTCTCCCCCCCACTCTCTCCCCTACCCATATACCCTTCACCTTATCTCTTCTCTTAATTCCTTCATCCCACCCACCCCCTCACTCTGCCCCCTCCCCTCTCTGACTCTCTCTCCTACTTCTACTTCTACTCCTCTCTCCCCCTCACTCTATCTTGACCTCCCTCTCTACCCCACTCACCTCCTCTTTCTCTATTTACCTCTCTCTACCTCCCTTCCATCCCTCTCCCCACTTCCTTTCACTCTCACTCTCTTTCTCTATATCCCCCCTCTTTATTTCTCTCCCTCTCCCTCTCACATTCTCTCTCACACACACTTTGTCTCCCTTTCTACCCTTATCTCCCTCTCCACTCTCTCTTCCTTTAATATACCCCTATCTTCGACCATTACTTATCCACTTATATCACTCTTGTTTGTTCTCTCTCCTTCTCTCCCACTCCCTCTATATCTCCACCCTCTCCTCTCTCTCCCCCCCTTCTTCTCACTCTCTCTCGTTACCCCCTTCTCTATCTCCCTTTCTCTCTCCCTCTCACATTCTCACATGCATACTCTCTTTCTACCCTCCCTCTTTGTCTTCCTCTCTCCCTCTCACACTATCACTCTCTTCCCCTC
>ML799014.1:304506-319631 GCA_009831015.1 Picea engelmannii | reverse complement strand
AAATTTCCTTCACCTTACGACGTAGGGAAATGTTCATCATAATGTGATGTCGGGAAACACTTTACTGATTGTAGAATTGTCTTTTACCTTTGCAACATTGGGAAAAGGGCGTCATAATGAGACATTGCAAAATGTTTGTCACAGTGAGATGCTATGAAATGTTCCACACATTACGATGTTGTGAAATGGTAATCAAAATGCTACATTAGGAAATATTTGTCACATTGCGACGTTAGGAAATGTTCGTCACAATACAACATTGGAAAATGTTTGTCACAATGAGACGTTGGGAAATGTTTGTCACATTGTGACATTGGGAAATATGCGTCACAATGCAACGTTGGAAAATGTACTTCACAATGTGACATTCCAAAATGTTCATCAGAAAGGGACATTGGGAAAATGTTCGTCACAATGCGACATTGTGAAATGTTCATTACAATGTGACATTGTGAAATGTTCGTCACATTGCAACAGTGGGAAATATTCGTCACATTGCGACAGTGCGAAATGTTCATCACAATTTGACTTTGGGAAATGTTCGTCACAATGCAACTTTGGGAAATGTCAACACATTGCGATGTTGGGAAATGTTCATCTGAATATGACGTTTGGAAATGTTCATTATAATGTAATGCCGGGAAACACATGACACATTGTAGAATCATCTTTTTCTTTTTTAATGTTGGGAAATGGTCATCACAATGTGATGTCGGGAAATTTTTGTCACATTGCAATGCCTTGAATCATTACATTGTTGGAATTTTTTTTCACAATCGCGATGTTAGGAAATGTTCATCACAATGCAATGTATTGAATCATATTTTACTTTGTAGACAATTATTTATACTTTTCCTAAGGGCATTGATAGAAAATTATCTTCATCTTTGCAGATAATGAAATATACTTGTGATAGCAAAGTTGTTTTCCTTGTTGGAGAAGTTGCACTACTTAGCTTATTAAAAGTTGTCACGAACATCTGGTTGGAAGGGTTGGACCTTTTTAACTAGTCTGGCTACATGAGATGCATGTGTGCAAAAGGAATCTGTACACTTTCCTTCAATATTGTTGACCTACTAATGTTGGATAGAAGGTGTTTGGGCCGAGGCTATAGTGGTTGCAATATCCTTCTATTCACCTGTTGAACAAATTGTGAAGAAGCTGAATTTTGTAGTATGAGATACTACCTTTCGGAACTGTTTAGGTGGAACAATAGTCGAAACTACCTCTGGTATTCTATAGAGATGAGACCCAAAGAAACAATGACACTATCGAGTCGAGACTCATAAACAACATGGCGCTTCAACATATATGGTTGGCCCAAGAGAACGTCACAGACATCCAGTTGGGAAACATCACATAATACCTCATCCTTGAAGGGTTGGATGCCATATGATAATCGAAACTGTTGGTTGACACATAGATCTCATCCCTGGCGAAGCCACCTGATGTTGTATGACTATGGGTGTGGTGTTGTCGATAATCCCAACAATTTGATGACCTATGTTGAGATGAGGTTCTTCTAGCTTCCGCTATTGACAATAAAATGCAGTGGGGTCCCCTTCACCCACATCTATGAATGAAAAATGTGCTCCCCCTCTTCAGGATCTGTTGGTTCTTCTAGTTGAATTGTTGTCGTCGCGACAATAGCAGTGGGGTCTGCATTGATGATCTGTCTTTTACCAGTATTTTCATAATCAGATTCTGAATCAAGGTTTGATTCCTTGTCTTTGATCTTGGCCACCAATGACTGTTTTGAGCGACACTCATCAGTGTTGTGCCAGGGGATTTTGTGGAAATCGCATAATTTTTTGGTGTCCTTCTTTTTCTTCCCATGACCTTTCTTTTCCTATGGCTTGGACTGGTTTTTGGGAGACTGTTTGTTAGGGTCGTCTTTATCATACTTTAGTTGTTGCAGATTTGAAGACCTGAACTACTGTTTTTTCTAGTGCTTAAATTTGTGCTCGATTTTAACAACATATAGATAAGCATCACCAAGTGATGAGATTTCCAAAAAATTCATTTCAATTTGGATGTATCTATGTAGATCCCCATGGTATTTCATAACCAAATGTTGTTCAGAGTCTTTAATACCGAGCTTGGTGCGCAAGGTATGGAAGGTATTGGTGAACTCTAGAACTACTTGGCCCCTCTCTTTCTGCAATGTGGTCCATCTTATGTATTGGTCCTCATAGTTTCCAACAAGGTTATATTGTTCCTTTACCGCATCCACAAAAAAATCCTAAGTGGGCTCGACCCCATATATTCCAAACTCCTCTGTGGAACTTTGATCCTAATAAGTTTCCCACCAATGTTTGACATGGGGGAGAGCCTTAAGGAGTACGAAGGTGATATTTTCCCTGTCGAAAAAATTATGAACAGATAAATAACCTTCTAATAGATTTAACCTATCTAGGGCATCTGCATCTATCTGACCTTCAAATACGAGAATATCAAAATTAACCTCTACCTTGAAAGGAGAGGTTCTTCCAAAGTGGTTGTTTTATAAAGATGTGTTTGTTTTTATCCGTATGTGTTGAAGGAAGTGGGAAAAATTCTCCATCATTTCATCCCTCTGTCACGTGAAAGCTTGCTCAAGCAACAGATTGATACGATCATCTACTCCGTCATTTTTCTTTTCTTCTACCATGGAGGATTTTTTGGGCGTGCGAGAGAGATTGTCTTCAAGAGAGACAAGATCGACCCCCAACTTTCTATAATCAAACCTCATTGAGGACATGCACTGAAAAATGATCAAGAGAAGCCTGCTCTAATACCACTAATTTAGATTATTTTCGGCACGAAATGAGAGCAGAGATATAATAAAGATATGCACATAGATATCACGGATATCCAATATAACATCAATGTATCAGAGATGCAACCATAAACACAGTGATACAATAATACATGATTTCTATTAATGAAAGAAATGTACACAGACTGTAAAAATACAGAGTGAAAGACTCACTAGAATGGTGGCAGCTTATCTCTGAGAAGAGATGTGACGGCTACTCGCATTCACAAGAAGATGATTACAATGAGGCTCTGAAGGCCTTTCTACAATAAACAGGAATGTCAAAAACCCTATAAATACAAAAACCTAACCCTGGGAGTTGAAGCACCAAAAGTCATGTGGGCCCCATTTGGGTAAATGAGTACATCAACTTCCCAGGGTCACAACTTTTTCATACGATCTTTGTTTGATGCACATGATACATCGTTAGAAAGATATATCCAAGGAATACAAATTTTGAAGAAAAATATCATGGCAATATTTCCCGACCGATAGATGCATGGGTCGTTCTTTCATTTTGTTATTAATTTAGTCGGGTGCTTAGAATATATGTGTTAGGTCTCGTTTAATTGAATGCACATTCTACGGTTGATTTGACCAAATCCTGGGGCATCGCTTTTGATATCTCTAGTTTCTTTACCAGTGAAATCCACTTTAACAGGGGTTGGATTGTTGCTATATCTTCCTAACCCTGGTTGCTTTCCCCTTTTCCCTCAAACCTTAATAAATAAAATATCGATGCAAGTAACAATAATTGCGTCGAATGGAGAGACCAATCTATTGAATAAGATGTGATATTTCTATTAGGATTCAATTCCAAGGGATTCACGATTTATCCTAGTGAACGAATACTTGGTAGAATTTGCAACACTTAAATTCTCTAGAAGCATGGCCACGACAACCTTAGCTTAGCTGGGATTTACCTTTTTGCCCATTGAACTCGTGTCCCTGGATCATCCATCCTCCACCCTTCTCTTGTTTCTTCCCACCTATTGCAAGAGTGTATAATGTTGTCTCTTTCCTCCTTGGGCTCGATGATTGATTGAACAACATTTAAAACACCCTTTGTCTACTAAGCACTAGTGGCATGCTCGATATTTTTCTCTTGTAGATGTAGTCCCCAAATTGTGTTTTGATCCTGGTTGACACACATCAAGTGGGAAAAACCACAAATGTCCTTCTACAGCATCAATATACATCCACTGGAACGACCCAAAAAATATCCATTCTGCAGTAGTGATCTCGCTCTACCAGAACCGACGGTCCCCTTTAGTGCCTTGACTCAGCGTAATTTCCTTTCATGATGTTTACGAAGAATGGTGTTAACCGACTAAGGGTTGATTATATTTGCAACAATTTTATATTTACAGTATATTTACAACAATTAATTTTATTTATAACAGTTTTATATTTACAGTATATTTACAACTACTAATTTTATTTACAACAGTTTATTATATTGATTTAGTTACTGTACATTTCCTCTAGGATTTATTAACACTGACATTTCATAATGATTTTATGATGACTACCTTTATGTAACCACTAAAATTTCTTCCTAGGAAAGGATAAATCATTTAAAACCTTCACGAGGTATAACAATGTTTAAAGTGAACTATTAGGAATAATATGATTTTAGATGGTAATCCTTATGTAATGATTCTATCCTTAAATTATTATGATCACTCTTGTGATAATTAGGAATGAAATGATTTTTGATGAAAATCTTGATGTAATGATTGCTATATTTAAATTTATATGATCATTGTTGTGATAATTAGGAAGGATGTGATTTTAGATGGAGACCTTTATGTAATGTTTTCTATCCTTACATTAATATGGTTACTGTTGTGATAATTAGGAAAGATAAGATTTCAATTTTTTTATCTTTATGTATTGATGGTTATCCTTAAATTAACTTATTACTATTGTGATAAATAGGAATGCTATGAATTGTTACGAATGTCATGATTACGATTGTTATGCAAAGATATAATTGTTATGATTACGATTGCTATGCATAGTTTTAATTTTTTTAATTATGTTGTTGTGATTTTCATATCACAATAGTTTCAATTGTATTGCAACAGTTTATATTGTATAATTTTGATTGTTGTGTTAACACTTTTAATACTTTAATTTTTTTTACGACAAGGATCTAATAAATGAACATTTGAACTCATTGATGTTGTTAATGAAATCTCCGTATGAAAATTTGTAAACTGCCATGATTAATTATGATGCTTCAGTGATTTAAGGTGTTTTAAGGGGTTGTCTTTAAGGAAAAGAATGTAAGGAAGCATTGTTTTATTTTAAAGAAAGTAGGGAATATTGTTATGAGTTTTTATTTTAGTCGCGGTATGACCCTTTATGCTAGAATAGTCTCATCATGGTAAAATGGTAATGGGATACGTCTAGATTTTTCAAATTTGAACCATGTGTTGAGTATAGTTACCTTATGTCTCATCTAGATTGATTGAATAGAGTGATCCCCCTTTTTTTACACATAAGTTTGAAAATTTAAGTTTGGACTTATGGCACGTTGGATTGTGTCACGATTGAAGGTTTAGAATGGTTCATTTCACCCACCAAGGTCATCTTGCACCGACCATTGATTGCTTTATGGGAAACCTAGTGGATTACAGGTTTTCTAATTTTCGTTGTCTCTATGCTTATCTACAACCATCTACAGCTCTTCCAAGGTTTGTTATTCTGTCATTTTTGCTTTAGTTTTGATCATTTCTAAATTTGGATTATTGATTACCTATGGGGAATATAGTGTGGGGGTTATGTGAATAATTGTGAGAATGATCACAAGATAATTTCCATGAGGTAGGAGAATAAATTAATGACTCACACTTATTGAAAATGTTTAAACTCCCTGTTGTTGTGGGGATTTATTTAATGTTGGAGGATATCAAAGATGTGTCATTGCGACTAAGTGGACATATGTTGGTGAGAACAATGTCATCAGCTCATCATCTTCACTCACAGATTCTTCAGAGGATGATTTCATCATCTCATCATTTTTATTACTTCTTTCATTCACCGACCACAAATTTCATCTTGCACTGACCCTGCATAGTGAGCAATGAATGGGGACAACGTTGAAATTTCTTCAAATTGTGCATGTATGCATCGAAATTTGACATGGTTAGACTAGACACATGGCTTGATGGTATGGGAGGGTTTAAATACTTAAGGATGTATGATGTCCCCACATAATCTTTGATATCGTCCACATTTGCATCAACGTCCATCATGTTGCACCTCTCATTGTCATCATTCGCCATTCCCTTCTATAGAATCGTTGTTGAAACTATCTTGAAATTTGTCATGGAACTTCAAATACACCCATCACAAATTTCTTCCACTGACCCCATAGAGTGAGTAGTGAATGGGGCCAACATTGAAATGTTTTCAATCTGTGCCCATATGCATCAAAATTTGACATGGTTAAACTAGATAGTTTCCTTGAAGGTATGGGAGGGTTTCAATGCTTAAGGATGTTTGATGTCCTCGCATAATATTTGAGATCATCCATGTTTGCTTCAACATTCAATACAATGGATGTCTCATAGTGAGCATAGTGAATGGGGCATGCCTTGAAGGTGAATGAGAATAGTGAAATTTCTTCCACCGACCCCGCATAGTGAGCAATGAATGGGGCCAACATTGAAATGTCTTCAAATTGTGCATGTATGTGTAAAAAATTGACATGGTTAGAATAGACACATGCCTTGATGGCATGGGAGAGTTTCAAGACTCAAGGAATATGTCTGATGTCCCGGCCACATAATTTTTGAGATCGTCCATGTTTGCAACAACGTTCATAATGGGGTGTCTCATATTTATCAAATGTCATTGTTTCAATCCATATAATCTTTGTTGGAACTCTCTTGAAATTTCACAGAACTTCCAATTCAACCACCACAAATGTCATGCACTGACCCCACATAGTGAGCACTAGTGAATGGGGCCAAATTTGAAATTTCTTCAATATGTGCCTGTATGCATCAAAATTTGGCATGGTTAGACTAGACACATGCCTTGACAGTATGGGAGGGTTTCAAGACTCAAGGATGGTTGATGTCTCGACCACATAATCTTTTAGATTGTCCATGTTTGTAACAAGGGTCATCATGGGGCATCTCATGTTTTTCAAATGTTGTTGTTTCCATCCGTATAATATTTGTTGGAAATCTCTTGAAATGTCATGGAACTTCCAATTCAACCAGCACAAATTCCATGCACTGACCCCGCATAGTGAGCACTAGTGAATGGGGCCAATGTTGAAATTTCTTCAATATGTACTTGTATGCATCGAATTTGACATGGTTAGACTAGACACATGCCTTGACAGTATGGGAGGGTTTCAAGACTCAAGGATGTATGATGTCCCGACCTCATAATCCTTGAGATCGTCCATGTTTGCAACAACATTCATAATGGGAATCTCATTGTCAAATGTCGTTTTTTCCATATGTAGAATTTTTTTGGTACTCTCTTGAAATGTAATGGAACTTACAATTCAACCACCAAAAATGTCATGCACCTAACCCACATAGTGAGTTGTGAATGGGGCCAATGTTGAAATTTCTTCAATATGCACCTGTAGGCATCAAATTTGACATGGTTAGACTAGACACATGCCTTGACGGTATGAGAGGGTTTCAAGACTCAAGGATGTATGATGTCATACAAAATAAAATTAAAAAAAATTCAACGTTGGCCCCATTCACAGGTCATCGTTGCCCATAATGTACTCTAGCCCTAGTACAATGTATCTTAATAGTTGTTTCCTTTAAAATGCGACCGATCAAAAAATTAAAACAAAACAAGAAGAGCCCCAGTACAATGTCTTTTAATATTTGTACTCTAGTCGAGAAGACCCGCAAACCCTTTTTGAAGTGTCATTATTATAGAAAACTTGTCGCAACATCCATAAAATGAAACATATTTATAGATTTTTTAACGTCGCAATTTCGATGATCATTGACCAAATCAAAGTTGACTTGGTCAAAATACTAGGTGACCATTGGAGGGGGAAAACCTAGTTTCCACAACGTTGCAACTGCAACAACTATCTTTACAAACATGGCAAGAGAGACGACTATGTCACAAATGTGGCAAGAGAGACTTTAATGTGGCAATAATGACGTTATCGGGCAATATGGAAAAAAAAAAAAAAATTCTCTATTTTTTGACACTATGGCCAATTTTGTCCGTAACGTCGCAAATAGAACGTCGAAATTTTTACAATATTTACTAGTGCCTTAAGGGTCCCCATGTCGGTCACACATATTTCTTTAGGAAAAGCAACCATATATTTTTCCAAATCATTAGCCTCATCTCCTTCACCACCTCTAGAGCCTACCTGTGTGGCGAGCCCTAAAAACGTTGTTTAGGGCCTCAAAATGGCCCCGGAAGTCAAGGACCCAAGAACTAGGAAAAACTGCCAAACTGGAAAATTGCCAAAATGAGCAATTTGGAACAGGTGGGAGGCCACCAAAATCCATCTGGATCATGAAGCCTCCGATCAAATAAACAACATAGAATAGAGAAAGGGACCCATTTCATTGAAATCTGAATTTGGGGTGATCAAAAAGGAGTTTGAATGGAAGGACTCTGATAGAAATAAATTTGATAGGCATGGTGGTCCCAATGAACATGATGGAAGATCGATGGTCATGAATTAATGATGAATAGATATGACAGTTTCTAAGATTTGAGGTATTTTTATTCGAACTTTGTATGGTCCCAATATGAAAGAGGGTAGATCGATGAATGAGATAAAATATTATCTATATCCATGAGTGGCTAAGTGAGGAGGTCTAAAGGGTCTGATAGCTCGATTGTTTATGTGTTATGGAGGTTATATCTGATGATTAAGATCTAATCAATATAGGATCGAATGACTCATGTGTGTCGAGGACAATGTTTATATTTTTTAGATCAAATCAATGTGTTAGTAACATTTCTTGTCTGGGGCACAAGAGTATTCAAGTCTGCAAGTCGCAGGAGAAGCGCCTGAGCGCAGCACAGGAGAATCCCTTTTCCAGTTACAAGTCAAGCAAGCGAGCGAAAGGTTGGTTGTCAGCAGCCAAGATTCACCAACAAAGAAAATCGACGGTCATCGGGTTTTTGGGGCTTTCAAGTTGCCCGGGATTTAGCACGAAGGGTAGCGCCCATAGTTTAGGGAAATTTTGGGTCATCCGATCCAATTGGGATAGGTGGCGGCCAATCGACGTATTGAGGATAGGTGTTTCGGGATACATGGAGCCTCCCATTCTTTATAGCTGAAATCGTCGATCGGCGAAACGCCGAAAGCACCTTTGAAGGTAGGCATAGGGTCACGGCCCGTGGTCACACGAGAAAGTAGAAAGGGTTGTACAAATGGGAGGCCAAAAGAGCCGAATTGAGTTTCAGAGGGGGGGCACTGTGTTCTCCAGACACTGATTCTACATGATCTAAATTCTAGTACATGCTAGGAATGAATGAAGAAGAGAGAGGGTGGTTGAAACCTCGCCTCACTCATTAAATTGAAAGTATGGATGTTCCGGTTGAAAGTCTACCCGAGAAGGTCCTCTGTACTGGTTATTTTCATGGAAGCCACACTGAGTCCTCGACTCGCCAAGGAGGTCTGCACATGCTAGCTCGGCTCTTAATGGCTCAGCTACTTCCCTTATAGGAGCCATACACAGTTAAGGTGGTGTCTGACAAAGAATAGTCGTCCGATTTGGCCAAGGGGACACCAAGTCTTGGGTGCACGATCGGCCAGAGTCTGCATGCACAGACTGTCAGAAGACATGCAGCCGAAATATTTTTAATACAGCGTCTTGTTTTTTCTGTTGTTGTTTTTTTTGAGTATATGTAGGCGTTTTCACCATTTTTGTGAAGGGGGATGGTTGAGCTAATCTCCCGATTGTAAAGTTTTGATGAAGCGTTGGTTGCTCTAGTTTATGTATAAGGAATTTGAGACTTCTTACTTTATGGATGTCAGCCTCTTTTTCCATCTCTTTGTTTACTGTGTTAGAACAACTCAGAATTGGAGGATCCAGTCGAGTTGCATTGTTGTAGGATGATGTAGTTTGGATCACTGCAGCAATCGCATCGTTTCTAATCGGTTCTTGTGTTTTCCCAGCACCGGAATGGCTTGAAATTGGAGGATCCAGTCGAGTCACCCTTCAGCTCCTTGAAGCTCCGGACCAAGAGGATCTTTGCTTATGAGTTTTTCATCCTCAAGCTTTTGACGGCTTGTCACCTGAGGCAGTCTTGCTCGCCCTTCTCACAAGTCTTCCCTCTGTCACCCTTTAATCCATTTACTGATAGAAGTTGGATCAAGACCTCGATTGCTGCATACATACCAGGCCTAGTTTCCTGAGTTAAAGTTATACCTTCTTGAGTCTTTACCATTCGATCACCCCATTAAACAAATCGTGACATAAATTGATGGGCGTCGGGCTCTGCTCCTACTGCAATCTAGGGGTGACTTCTGACGCGAACATTTATGGCGTCGTTGTCGGGGACGAAGTTGAAGATTTTCCCTGAGAAAAACGACATTGAGCCTCTGATTCTGAAGGTGCATCAGACATCAGAGCCCTTCAAGATTGATACTGTGCACCTGGTGACTCCACTGTGGCGACTCCATCCACTTCACTGTTTCAGCTGTGGCTATTGTTGGCACACCTGAAAGCTGACCCAGAGGAGCTTTCTCGAGAAGGTTTCGGCAGCTGCTTTCTCAGCCTGAGAAGCTTCCTGGGGTAACAACAACGTTAGGATCTAGCCTTTGATGGTGAACAAGGACCAGACACATTCGAAGCTACGCATATTTAACCTGGTAACTCCATGATTCAAGGATCGATTGGTGACTCCACTAGTTCGATATGGAGAAAATCCTTGCTCGCAGGTTTGCTCCTTTTAATTTTTCTGCTATTCCTGGTTTTCCTAATGTTGTCCCCTCTCTGAATGAATGGGGCGATTATTTGCCCATTTTTGGAAAATGTGAAGAGGACAACCCTGCTCAGCACCTCAGTGAGTTTCATGAACTCATGCGTCAGTGGCAGATACATCATGAGGATGTATTACTTAAGATGTTCATGTTCTCATTAGTAGGGGATGCATGTAAATGGTATCATTCTTTACCCCATGCTAGCATTTCTTCACTCTCGGAGTTTCATGTAGCTTTCGTTGCATATTGTCAGGAGTTTTATCCCTCTGAGTTAATTTGTCATAACTGTGGTGAGGGATACCACAACTCTGTACAAAATGAAGTTATTTCTGACATAGGTTGTGAGGATAATCCTGGCGACCTGGATCAGGAATCATTCCTTTCTCCTCCCCATTCGTCTGCATCTGAGGTGGGTTATGAAAGCGATGAATATCCCAGGGGGGGAAGAGGATTCCCTGAGTGAGATGATGGAGCAGGTGAAATATCTCTTTGCCCAATTAGAAGGATTGGAATATGAAGACTGTGCAGAGGATTTTCCAGCCTGGGAGGAAGAAGATGACCTGAGTGAACTAGTGGAGCAGGGGATATTCCCCACTCCTCAATGTGCAAAATTGGAATCTGAAGATAGCGAAGAGGATTTTCCAGTCTTTGAGGGAGATGATCTAAGTAGCTCTTTTGAAGAGATTATTGAAGATTTCTTGGATGCATTAGCATCTGCCCCCGATGAGCTTGTTGTCTTAGATTTAAACGAAGAAGCCATTTTGGAAGAGGATTGCTCTTTCTTCCTTCATGAGATTTCCCATGATGTATTTACATTTGAGATTGAAGAGAAGGATCGGGAGACCATTCCCATTTCACAATATGGGGGAGTGCACAGAAAAGAGGAACCAAAGGAAAAGCTGAGCGCGCATTTCTTTTTCTATCCAGAGCCAGTCAGCGAGCAGCCACTACCCGAGATCAGTGAGCCTATGATAATTGTCCACTCACCTGTGCTTGTTAGAGATATTCAGCCACATGAGAACAGTTGTGTAGTAGAGGAGGCTGCATGTCACAAATTTTCCGAAATTTTCCACTCATTCTATGATCCTGTCAGCGAGTACATGGAGTGGTATTTCCCCTATGCCTTGGAGCCTCCCTATTTCATCTCAACTCCAGCCTGTAAGGAGGAGTTGAAGAGTGTAACCGTTCTACTGTCACGGTTACACCATCTTTTGATGATCATTGACAGAAGGAAGGAGCTTCTATCCAGGAAGCTGCTTGAATGGCTATGGTGGAAATATTCGTTCACCTAGCCCCATGTAAAGTGTTTTATTAGTTTTGGATTGTATATAAATAATCTCCTTTGAGCATGTATCTTTATTTTGTTGCTTTTATTTTTCGGCTTGTATTTTCAGCAGTGGGATGTTTTGAGCCTGACTCCATAGCCCAACAGCAAGGCACTGAAACTGCAAAATGAGTCCTTAGATCATCACAAGGACGACTATATCCCCCATGGAGCCTAATGTTAGTAACATTTCTTGTCTGGGGCACAAGAGTATTCAAGCCTGCAAGTCGCAAGAGAAGCGCCTGAGCGCAGCACGGGAGAATCCCTTTTCCAGTTACGAGTCAAGCAAGCGGGCGAAAGGTTGGTTGTCAGCAGCCGAGATTCACCAACAAAGAAAATCGACGGTCATCGGGTTTTCAGGGCTGTCAAGTTGCCTGGGATTTAGCATGAAGGGTAGTGCCCATAGTTCAGGGCAAGTCTGGGTCATCCGATCCAATTGGGACAGGTGGTGGCCAGTCGGCGTATCGGGGATCGGTGTTTCGGGAGACATGGAGCCTCCCATTCTTTATAGCTGAAATCGTTGATCGACGAAATGCTGAAAGCACCTTTGAAGGTAGGCGTAGGGTCACGGCCCGTGGTCACTCGAGAAAGTAGAAAGGGATGTACAAAGGGGAGGCCAAAAGCACCGAATTGAGTTTCAGAGGGGGGGCACTGTGTTCTCCAAACACCGATTTGACGTGATCTAAATCCCGATACCTACTAGGAATGAATGAAGAAGAGAGAGGGTGGTTGAAACCTCACCTCACTCATTAAATGCAAAGTATGGATGTTCTGACTGAAAGTCTACCCGAGAAGCTCCTCTGTACTGGTTCTTTTCATGGAAGCCACACCGAGTCCTCTACTCACCAAGGAGGTCTGCACATGCTAGCTCAGCTCTTAATGGCTCAGCTACTTCCCTTGTAGGAGCCATGCACAGTTAAGGTGGCGTCTGACAAAGAATAGCCGTCCGATTTGGCCGAGGGGAAACCAAGTCTTGGGTGCATGATCGACTAGAGTCTGCATGCGCAGACCGTCAGAAGACATGCAGCCGCAATATTTTTAATGTAGCGTCTTGTTTTTGCTGTTGTTGTTGTTTTTGAGTATATGTAGGCATTTTCGCCATTTTTGTGAAGGGGGATGGTTGAGCTAAGCTCTCGATTGTAAATTTTTGATGAAGCGTTGGTCACTCTAGTTTATGTATAAGGAATTTGAGACTTCTTACTTTATGGATGTCAGCCTCTTTTTTCATCTCTTTGTTTACTGTGTTAGAACAGCTCGGAATTGGAGGATCCAGTCGAGTTTCACTATTGTAGGATGATGTAGGTTGGATCACTGCAGCAGTCGCAGTGTTTCTAATCGGTTCTTGTGTTTTCACAGCGTTGGAATGGCTTGGAATTGGAGGATCCATTCGAGTCACCCTTCAGCTCCTTGAAGCTTCGGACCGAGAGGATCTTGGCTTCTGAGTTTTTCATCCTCAAGCTTTCGACGGCTTGTCGCCCGAGGCAGTATTGCTCGCCCTTCTCACAAGTCTTCCCTCTGTCACCCTTTAATCCATTTACTGACAGAATTTGGATCAATACCTCCCTTGCTGCATACATACCAGGCCCAATTTCCTGATTTAAAGTTATACCTTCTCGAGTCTTTACCATTCGATCACCCCATTAAACAAATCGTGACATAAACTGATGGGCGTCGGACTCTTCTCCTGCTGCAATCCAGGGGTGAATTCTGACACTAACACAATGTTCGAGATCTATTTGAAGACTTAATCGAATGACGGTTTAGTGTTGAGGACTAGTGAACTAGATCGTGTATAAAAAAAGGAACAAAGGTCAATTTTCATGGAGAGTTTGTAGCCTGACTTAATGGAGAATCGATGGAACTGTAGCTGAATTTTTGAATATGGTTTGGTTAAGAAAAAATTCTTGGTGTATGAGCTCGAATATATAACGATGCTCAAATTGTGTTTGAAAGGGTGAGTATGTGTGTTGTGTGGAGTGTAAATAAATGAGTCTATGAGGTTCGTATGAAATCCTGGAAGCAATGAAGATGATATGAGATTTGATGACACAAAGGATGAAGCAAGTTGAAGAGGTATTCTGAAGAAAACTACAAATCACAAATTTTTCAAGGTGGTAATGTGGAGCAAGGAAGGGGATTGGTGCCTCCTACAGGTAGGTTCCTCTGAACAATAATTTTTTGGGTTGGTTCCCATTTGGTGAATTAGTTATCAACAAGGGGATTGATGTCCCCTCCAGGTTGGTTCATAAAAATATTATTTGATATCAGTGTGTGTTGTAATTTGGTGCTTACAAATTTTATAAAGAAATTTTTTTGGTTTTCTTCCATTTGGGTTTCCTTCCCAAGAGATGTTTGTCGTCATGGTTTGTTCATCGAAACTAAACCATTGGCACTTGGGAATTTATTTTTGTCAACACAGTAGCGTGGTGCTTCTACGGGTTGGATGTATCCATTTCTTAGGGGAATCCTTGGGTAGGATGAAGCATCAATGCCACTAGCTCCTAGAGTTTGTTCCTTGTGCTATCATTGGATAGGAAATGGGTGTGGCTCTCAAACTTAGCTCAGACTACACCCTGTTCTCTAAGATATTGGGGTTGTATGGTATGATCCTTACCAAAATTTATTAGTAGTAAGGTAATAGTAACTAAAAATAGTTAAGTTGGTCCATTCCCTCGCGTGACTCATTATCCAATTGTGCCTTTGATTTTTGGGTTGTTATGATTATAACCTCCTTATTTTACCTCATTCTATGAATGTTTCCATTCCCCATGTTGTCCTTATCTATATTTGCACAACCTTCCTACCTGTATGTCTTCACGTTCACCCGTGCATTAATTTGGCCACCTGTGGGGAGACAAGTATCATGTCATGTCATGTCATATGTGTGTTGGCCATTATTGCATCAAATTTCACCAATTAGGCCATGGTAGTCCCCCCTTGTCTAGGGTTTAGAGAGAGGGAAGGAGGTAGAAAAAGGTAAAGAGAGAGAGAGGGGGAGAGTAGAGAAAGGTAAATATAGAGAGAGAGAGAGGAATATATAGGGGGGATAGAGA
>ML799014.1:226884-244794 GCA_009831015.1 Picea engelmannii | reverse complement strand
CTCCTGCATCATACTCCTCAGCTGCAAAATTCATGATCTCCTTCTCATGAGCTTCCACGCTCAGATGTTGAAATCCTCCTGGATCCCAAACAAATTTCTGGCGTTGTTCATCTGCTCCATCTCTCTGTCGCTGCTGCTACTTCTGTTGCTACGCTACTGCTACTACTTCTCTGCCCAGCTGCTCCTTGTTGGTAGTCTCTGCTGACTCTACCATCAGCCTTCTGATCTTCTCGATCACTTCGTCCAGCTGCTCCAGTGGCTGGCTTTGTTCATGCAGTCTCCCCTGCTACAATTTCTCCCTGCAAATGGGAAGATCACCATGATCTCCCATGCCATCCTCTTCATCTTCTGTGGAACTAAGTGTCCACTCTGCTGCAGAATTCATCTTTGCAGTCTCCTCACTGAACTATTGTTCAACTTCCTCTTCTGCTAGTTCTCCTGCTGGTTGAATTCCATCTTTTCCCAGTTGCTCCTCAACCTGGAATTTCTCTTCATCATCTGCTACATACCTCGGTACTGCAGTCTTCACCAATTCATCTCCTTGGCTGAAGTCTTTGAGCAATTCCTCAGAATTCTCCTTTGTTTTCTCTGGATTTTTCAGTCAATCCTCCAACATCTCCAGCTCCATATCCCATGGAGTGAGTACTACATTTTCCTTCTCTTCTTCAGCTGTCAACTTCAATGTTGCTGTCTTCTCAGCTCCATGGCTAAAACTGTTGAGCCATTCCTCGGAATGCTAATTTTCTTCCTCTACTTGGGAAGCTTCTAACACCTTCTCCAATTCTTCTTTGATAGTCACAACTGGCTGTCTTCCTCCTGTCGCATCATTGGCAACACATAATTTTTCCTCCCCTGGGCTAAGTGGTAGGAATATTCCAATTCCCCCAATCACCAGAATGTTATTCTGATCTTCCTTTGTTAGCTCCTATGGCTGACCCGAACTCACCTTTGAGTTCATGAGACTCTCACATAGCCTCATTTTTGTTCCCATGCCCACCTGGAAAATTGGGATTTTCCTGCTGCCCTCCTGGCAGTCTATGAGATCTCACAATGACCTCATATCATTGCCCTCCTGGCAATGTGAAATTCCCCGACTTTCCTCATGACAGTCTATGAGATCCCGTAGAAATCTCAACTCCTTGCCCTCCTGGCAATTGGGAATTTCTGGGCTGCCCTCCTCGCAATTGGGAATTTCTGGGTTTCCCTCCTGGCAGTCCTTGAGATCTTCAGCTGATCCCAATTCATCCCCATTGCCGAGGGTTCTCCCAGTCTCTAGTTCACATACCTGAACCATCCCCTTAGGCCCGTCGAGGTTTTCAGCATGCCTCAACCATCCTCTTAATAGCCTACGCTATCTTCTAGCCATCAACTCCTTGACTGGCCATTTTTCCTTCGCCTTCCTCATGGGCCATTCATATACCCATCTCGACTTGGAATTATGTTGCATCCGTAATGCAAGATTTTCTATCTCCGCCCTTATATCAGCGAGCTCTTCATCTATTTTTTCTTTTCTCATCAGCTTTGGGTCTTTCCTTCCAGCGTATCTACAGCCTTCAGTAGCCATCTTGTTGTCTATCTTCCCTCCTGGAAAATCTACCGTTGTCACTCTGAAACCCTGAGTGTTTCAGCTTCTCCTATAGTCCTCCTGACTATCTTCTTGATTGTTGCCTACCTGCAAACAATCATCATAGAGTCTCCAACGCTTTGTCTTCCTTTGCTTCTCTATGCTTGAAATATACAAACAGAGTTCTCGCTCTGATACCTGAACTGGTGCAGACCCCTTCTGACCCTCGGGCCGAAGTTCGCTCATAGGATCATTCAAATTCCCCTTGAGCCGAAGTGACTCTTTTATTCCTCACTTGAATCTCATAATTTTGATCCATAGGTCCTTCTTCTATCACAACCTCTCTGCACTTCTGTGAATTTTTCCCCAACAGGAAATTATATTTCGGGTTTTAGGACTTTATGTTTCACGATGTCAAGATTCCTTGACTCTTCGACCTCCCGACCTCTGAAATGATAAAATGCCGAAATGAATTTATCAACAATTATCCCCCTAGGCTATGCTTTGACCCATATGACCACTTCTCATAAGACCGCAGTCTTATTCCCTTCGGGACTTATCAATACGAGAGCCCGACCTCTTGTCAACGGGACTCCTGAATTCCCGATTTTTGATTTCCCAAAATGGCCTTTGTCACATTAGCCCTCCTGGATATGCCCTGATCCAGGTGACCAATCCTCATAAGACCTCCATCCTATTTCTTTTAGGATTTATCCATACGAGAGCCCGACCTCTTGTCAACGGGACTCTCGAATTCCCGATTTCTGAAATCTGGATGGACTCTTCCTTTCGGGATTTTCCCCAAAATCTCGGATTGCTGCCATGTGTCCTCCCTCAAATGGACGGTCCCCATTATTTCACGATTTCATGACTTGCGACCCCCAATGACACAAATCCTCTGTCAACTTGAATCCCCAGTATCCGAAATACCGATGGACTCTCGATCTCCACCACGTGTCCTCCATGGATGGACGGTCTAGATCGTTTCGGGACTTTGCCAGGTGCGAAGTCGAAAGACTCCTTCCTCTTTTGTTTCCCGATGTATGAATCCCTGAAATGGGTGATCTCGTGACACGCGTCCTCCTTCCAATGGATGGTTGCGATCCTTTTGTTATTTTGGGACTTTCGTCATGGGGTGTCCCAACTTCTTGTCCTCGAGACCTCCGAAATCTTGAATTCTGAAATCCCAAATTCTGAAATCCCGATGTGGGTGATCTCTTGACACGTGTCCTCCTCCCGAATGGACGGCTCAGATCTATTTCAGGACTTTCACCATGGAGTGTCTCGATCTCTTGTCATCAGGACTTCCAAAATCCCGAATTGCGAAATCTCGATAACTCTGCACTCTTCGGGACTTTTTGGATTTCTCTGCCCTGTGCTTGAGGTTTAAACCTCATGCAACTTCCGACCAATCCGACGGATGTCAGTTATCCATGTGAGATCCAATGCTCACAACTGCTCCTATTGTACGCGCCTTCTACACTGCTCCTTGGACGTGTAAATCCAACGATCTAGATCTCTTTCTTGGCCTGATCCGACGGCAGCTATTCTTCCTCCTGAGCATGCGCGCTTTCTCCCTGATTTGGAATAATTTCCAAAAAGCAAAAGGCCTCAACCTTTGCTCCATTTTTGTGACCCCTGCAGCTATGACTCTGTGTGTAAAATCCCTCACCCTCCTGAGCTTGACTTTCTTTGAAACCTTAAGAGGTTTCCACAACTCCTACACTCCTTGCAGAGTCTCTGCACACACAAAGGTGCTATCTCTTATGAGCTTTTCCTGTAGCTTCGACCTCTAAGGAATTTATCCTTTTTCCTCTCCTTCAAATAGAGAATTTTTTATGCCCTCCTGGCAATCCTTCGCTCAAGAAACCTCTTGCTGAGTCTGCAGGGTGTTCAGTAACCCTGTGAAGATCCTTCTCCTTGGATTCTTCTTCAATTTCCAGAACTCAAAGAGTTCTCTCCCTGTGCACTCCTTGCACCTGCTCAATGCCCTCCTGGAAGAGTGTCTAGAATCCTCAGTGATTCTAAATTCTGTCTGAACTCACAGTAGAGTTCTTCCTCAATGCATCACTATGCATATGTTCAATGCCCACTTGGAAGAGCTCTTGCAGAATCCCTCCATGATTATGTCTTCCTATTGAACTCACAGCAGAGTTCCTCCTTAATGAAACCAGTACATATGCTCAATTCCCTCCTGACAGAGCTCTATAGTACTCACAGCAGAGTTTCTGTCTGCAACTGTGTCTCTCATACACAGCCTTACCTCCAAGGTATTCAGCAACCTTGAGGTCTTCCTCTGAGCCAATGATTTCAGCTATTGTGCCCTCCAGACACGCCTTTGTCTGAATCCATAGAATTCATAAATGCACCCTCTGTGCATGGCTATCAAAACCTACAACGTTCTGTCACACCCTTATGGTGTGAAGCCTCAAATACCTCTAACCCTGAAATCAAACAACACCTGCAAATGCATACCTAACATACATCTACAGCATAAATAGAACACACATAGACATTCACACAACATAGACAATATGCAGAAAAAAATTCTCTGGTTTGTATTAATAAAAGTGCCTCTTAACAAAGGTGTTCTTAACATGAACTTCAACAGAGTCTCGGATCCTTCTCTACACTCTCTCTCTCTCTCTCTCTCTCTCTCTCTCTCTCTCTCTCTCTCTCTCTCTCTCATAATACAAAGAAGATCTCTCGATCTTTTACATGAGGGGTCTCTTTGAGCTCTTCCCTCCAAACTCACCTACCCTATTCAATTACATTGAATGGGTTGTCTAGTCCAGAATCAGATCTAGATCTTAGCCTTACAAACATTCAAGGCTATCTACTCTAATGCCTGCACAAAGGCATGGCTCCATGGCTCAACATCCTACAACATTAATTACATTCAAATTTAAAATTTGAAATGAGGTTGCGCCTCTTCATCCTTGAATGCATGCGCTGACGTGGGCTGGCTGGCTGGTTGATTGGCGTGGAGAGATGCTCCTGCATCAAAAACCAAGCAAGATATAGAAGAAAATGTAGAAAGCACAAGGAAAGATTAATTGCAAGAGGTTTTACACATCAACCTCGAATTGATTTCAATGAAACATTTGTGCCAGTTGCATGCATGGACATAGTCAGATCTTTGTTAGCCATTGTTGCGCAAAAAAATGGTCATTTTATCAAATAGATGTAAAGGCATCATTTTTTAATGTACATTTAGAGGAATAATTATATGTGGAACAAACACAAGGCTATGAGATTCCAGGACAAAAGAACAAAGTATATGGGTTGAAGAAAGCATTGTATGGGTTAAATAAAGCTCCCATAGCTTGGTATAGTCGCATAGAATCCTATCTCACTCAGAATAGATTTCAGAGAAGTGAATGTGAGACAACATTTTACATCAAAGAAAATCAACAAGGTAATATGTTAATTGTTTTCTTATATGTGGATGATTTGATTTTTATAGGTGTTTTTTGCATAAGAGAATTTAAGTCAGTCATGAAGGATGAATTTGAAATGACTGATTTAGGGTTTATGAGATAGTTTTTGGGTATTTAAGTTCACCAGTCCAAAACTGGTATACTTATTTCACAATATAACTATGTGCATGAAATCTTGAAAATATCCAACATGATAAATTCCAAATAAGCCCCAACACCTATCATAAAGGATCAAAGTTAAGTAAGGAAGATGAAGGGCCTAAGGTGGATCTCACACTATTTGAATTATTGGTAGGAAGTCTTATGTATCTAGAAGAAACAAGGCATGATATTATGTATGGAATAAGCTTGATTTCAAGGTTCATGGAAACTCCAAAAGAATCACATTGGAAGGAAGGAAAAAACATTATGAGATATCTGAATGGAACAAAATATTTTGGCATTTTGTATTCTACATCAAAATATTTCAGACTCATAGGATACACTGACAGTGATTGTGGAGGCAACATAGATGACAGGAAAAGTACCTCTTGGTACACATTTCATTTTGGAACAGGTATAGTGTCATAGGAATCAATGAAGCAACCCATTGTGACTCTCTCCTCAATGCAAGTTGAGTACGTCGCAGCAACAACTGAAATTTGTCAAGTTGTTTGGATGAGATGAATGTTAAAATATGTGTTGCGGGAACAATAAAAACCAACTACATTATTTTTTGATAGCAATTCAACCATCATGTTATCAAATAATCCTGTATTTCACAAGAAAACCAAGCACATTGATACAAGGCATCATTTTATCAGAGAATTAGTGAATAACAAAGAAATCTGTTTAGAATTTTGCAAGTCTAAAGAACTAGTCGGAGATATATTTACAAAATCTTTGGCAAGAGATACAATTCAAAAATTGCACAGTTGTCTAGGAGTCGGCATAGTCGCGGAAATTTCACAGTTCATGTCAATTCAATTTTTTATGTAATTTTTTTTATTTTGTAAACTCACCTACTTATAATTAAGGGTATTGTTGGAAATATTAATTACAAGTTGCGAGATTCACGCTTACACAAACTCTGTCTATCACGAAAACATAGACGTTAGTCTGTTAGAAACGTCAAGCAAGAGTGTTAGAAGGAGTTTATTTAATGAGTCGATATTTATCTTTCTTGATCTCTGTTATGCAGATGAGATTCAGTCGAAAATTATTGTCATCTTAATTGTTTTCAGTCAATTTTGTGTCTATAGGAAGTCTTAGTTTTATCTATATATGTTTGAGTCTATAGGTAGCCATCATGAGAAGAAAAAAATTGGGTAATAGATGATAGAGAGAAGAATCAACAATTGTAAGGAGTCGAAGAAGTATGAGATCACAAGCTTTGTGTTTTGTGAGTTGCAGAAGTTGTTCAGAAATTGTTAGAGTCAAAGCTCGACATAATTATTGTATTATGTATTAGCGTACAACACTGAATTTCATAATATACTAGTTATCTGTGTGTTGATGTATTTCTGAGTTTCTATTGTGAAAAATATCTTCTCTTTGTTTATGCTCAAGCCTAAGTTCATATTTTTTTTTTTCTGATAGTAGCACAATGTTAAGAAATCATTTTTGAGAAGTATTATCATCACAGCGTGCAGTATTTTGAACAGTCTGGTAACTTTGCGGTAAGTCCTGAGAGTTCAATGATGAAGAATTTCACTACACAATCTTTTTAACTTCACTACACAGAGTTTGTCTATGCACTGTAGATACAAGATGACTTTGATGTGAAAAATTTTCTATAGAGCATGGAAAATAAAAATAAACACAAATTCATTGTGTGAGCGAAATTTCTTTGAATGACAATGGGAGTTGAAGGACGATGGGAGTTGAAGGACGATGAGAGTTGACAGAGTAGGAGAGGAATGTTAAATGGTTCATGGCTAAAAGTTGCAAGTTGGTTAATGCATCTATTGATCAATTGAAGTGGCAGGTGGATGCTTGGATTTCAATGAGTGTTGATTATGTTTGAGGTGCTAACTGGGTGGCGGATGGATGTTTGGAATTCAACAATTTTCAAGTGATAATGAAAATCATGATAAGGAATCAAAAGGATCCACTGACCTTGATGTTGAAACTTTTGGTTGGATTGAAACGGGATTATGTATATCAAATTATTAGCCACCTTATAGAGACTATATAAGTATAAGTATCAATTATCCATTTTCTGAATGTTCTATACAAATGACCAATTGATGCATTAGAATCTCATTCTTCACTAGATGAAAAAGTAGCTTGTAAAGGTCTCATTTTTTCATACCTCTATCCAAAATATGAGAACCACTTTGGTTGCATGATGGTGTGTTGTTGATCCTTAAACTCAACTACACAATCAAAATCTGTGATAGTTGAAATACAAAGAAAGTTCTTTGTTAAACTAGGTACATAAAGAACATTATGTAGATCAAGATCACTTGAAATCATATTTAAAGATATGTATCCCAACCCATTCACACGGTATGTGGCATCATCACCCAACTCCACCTACATGTGTAGAATTTGTTCTTGGATTTTCTAAAAACTTGATCTCTTTCACATTATCTATCACAACATGTTGATTGATCCTTTCACTATAAATTAGATTGGAATATATATGTGTGTGTGTGTGTGTGTGTGGTTCATTGACCCTTCCATTAGAGTAATTTATGATCATGTTCCTTCTACAATTGATAATATAAATATTGAAAGTTCATTTAAAAAATTGTAATATATATATATGGAAAGCCCACTTATTATTTTATTAATTTATTTAACTTTTTTTTCTTGTTCAACTAGGAATTAAATATATATAAACATTGAAATCCTACTTATTAGTTTCATTTGAAGGTAGGAAGGGACTCTAGCATTAGATTAGGAGTTGAATTCCTATTGCTTCATGTTTGACTTTTAATACATAGGTGATATTTCTAACTTTTTAGGATAATTTGAAATTTATCTTATTAAATATTTTACAGAAAATTATTTGTTTATGATTCTATTGGTTCTAACATTTTGAAGTCTTATTACATGCTTCACTCCTCCCAATGTATGTTTTTTTCATTTCCTATCCTAACTTTTTATCATGAATTAGGATATCCTTTTTCTTTTCATTATTATTTTTGGACTACACAAATAAGATAAGTGTGAGTTTCATTAGATCATAGATATGATACATGTATAAATACATTGAGCTTGACCTTTGGATTAATATTCCAAGAGGTCGTTTGGGCTCTGATGACTGTTACACTGAATTTTCGTTTCATGTTCCTTCTCTACATGGATCGGGTTTACAACATCACCCCCCTCTAAATGCAAAGGGGTGTATGTGAATCCAAGGTGGGGACTTATATATGAAAGTGGGTAGATGAAATATGAAAGTGTGCAATTGTTGATGCTTGAATGTGCTCTTTGAATTTGGTGGTTTTGGAATTACCATAAACCGAATGGATAGCAGAAGCTAATGTCTTCCAATAAATGCATCTTCTCACCTTGTACTTGAAAGGGGGGAACAACATGAACAATCGACATAATAGATCACTCATTTATAGTCAAGCTTCCAGTTTCAAAGTCTCATCAATCGATCGATGACAAGAAAGCGTTATTCATTTGTTTTTTTAATTAAACCACCACTTAGTATAAGACTTGCAACTTCTGCTAGATATTCATTTGTAGTTTCCCTTAAACCTCCACTTGGTAGAATATTTTCAGCTTCTTCTACATCACAGTTTATGGTCATATTTAAACCAACATCAAAAGCACTTACAATTAGTAGAATACACCAGCTTCAACTTCTAGCTAACTTGGGAAATGTTCTTGGAACCATTGATCCTAGAGTAGGGTTTCAGAGTTTGTGGTCATCAATAAACCACTATATTGGTTTGTGGTATTCCTTAAACCACCATCATCATTTAGTTTGTTCCCATCCCAAGACCACCATATCCAAAGAACACATTCATCCATCAAGAATTGGACACTTCTATATTTCATCTTCCCACTTTCATATATCATCTCTCACCTTGGACTCATATACACCCCTTCGGATTAAAGGGGGTGATGTTGGAAACATAAACCGTTTAGGGTTACTAGATGAAGGAATATGAAACATCATAAGATGTAATTGTTGCAGGAATTCCAAGAGATCTTGGAATATGAATCCAAAGGTCAAGCTCAATGTATTTATACATGTATCATATCAGTTAATTGATGAAACTCAGGCTTATCTTATTTGTGTAGTCCAACACTTCTCATTGTTACTTTAGAGTAAGTTCCTAAATTCTAAGTCTTTTATCTTTTTTCTTTGTAAGTTTCACTACATTAACATTAATTCTTCACATTAACACACTTCTTGTCAATGCACCCAAATTTCAATAAAATTTCAATGTCGGGGCCTTAAACAATCTGTCGAATGCGGCCATCGTCTCCACCACCTAAGGCCTCAACAATACTCAATATGAGAGATACCCTCTACCTAGACATCACTTCCTAGGGCCTTACTCAATACAAGAGAAACCCTCTCAGACATCAAAGAGAGGGAATCACATAAAAGGTGAGCATGCTAGTAGGATTGTGGTGGCTACAACTCTCCAGGGAGCTGGAAGGGTCATGTTTGTGAATGGAGGTATCTATCATTTGATCTCTTTTAGTGAACCCACCAATACCTCCTTGCATGGGACAAAGTAGATAGGCAATTGATTCATGATTGGTTAAGAAGTTCCTTACCCAGGATTACAAAATCCACAACATGTACATACATAGCCATATGTAACAACATTTATTGATGAAGTTCCACATCCCACACATGTCAATTCAATTCAATTTGTAATTAATCTGTTTGAGGTTCTTACATAATCTTCTGGAGTAGTTTCTTTAGATTTTTCAAGGTAATTTTATATAGGTTCTTTTTCTATTATGTGTATATGTTGCAAAGTGAAAATATATATAGGACTTTCCATATTTAGAAAAATTTAAGGCTATTAACAACTTGATTAAATATTCATAACAAATAGTTTAGAAACGAAAAAAAAAATTACTTCCAAGATCTACAAGATCACAAGGTATCTTTAATTATGCAAAATGAACCAAATTTGTGTTCAATGAAGTTAAAATATCAACCCGCAAGTTATTAGTTGCATTTGACTCCTTCTTGAAGACAAATTCAAAGAAGTTTAAGTTGTTGTATTGATAGCATAATTTCACTTAAGTTGTTTTATTGACAATATATTTTCTCTTTGTTGATGATATAATTGCACTTGAACACATTCCAGAAACAATTATCTAAGAATTATGTTTAACCATATTTCGCGACCTAGGATTAAAAAGAAAGAGATTCAAATGAACTTATACATTTCCTCCCATCTGTAGATGGACATAAGGAGACAAAAACCAATTTTAATAGATGAATTTCAAATCCTAACAACCACATCCTAATACTCACATGAAGCATATGTAACAAATTTTTACATTATCCCCATATCTACATACTAGACATAAACAACCTAGGTTTTGGAAATACCTTTGTTAAAAGAAAAGAAAAACACAATTAGGGTAAACTCAATAACACAGTTCAAACACTTGTTGATATGTAATTTTTTCCATTTTATTGAACTAGAAGCTGGAAAAAAGTCATAAGAAGAATTTAAACATTGAGAATCAAATCATGTTAAAGAATATTTCATAGACAATACTGGATCATACTTATATCAACACAACTTGTTGTCTGATTCCTATATTGAGGCATAGAAAACACACTAGAAACTAGTGGGAAAAGGTAGTTCTTAGCTTCTCCCCTTCGGAAGGAGATCAGTAAGGAAAATAAGGAAGGTGTGAACCAGATAGAGAGCCTCGACCTAAGGCTGGCTTCCAAAAGAAAATAATGAAATGGTTATTCTCATTGCAACAACCACACTCTGCATTACTACTATTTTTTGCTAGCGTCCAAAAGCACACAATTTCCTTCCTTCTGGTTCAATAAGGTTTTCTTATTATCTTGACAGTGTGGAATAGTCCAATTAATCTAACTATTAAAAGAAATCTTGATAGTAACATACATAGCCAAGCCCTTTGTTATCTCTTAAGGTCAATTTAAGGTTCAGGTAAGGTTTAGGTAAGGTCTTTAAAAAGAACCTTTATTGATCATGATCATAGGGTGGGATTCCACCATATAATATAATATGCCTTATGATCAAAGGCTCGAAAAACATTTGTCTAGGAGAATTGAACTTTTATCAAAATTATCGGCCTCAACATTAATTTTAAATCTTGAACTTCCCCTCAAAGACCATATCAAAGGTGGAAGGTAAGGAAGATCTTACACATCGATAGCCAGCAATCAACATTGCAAATCTCTAGTCATCCCACTTAGCCACGACATCTATAAAACAACGAAAAGGTGCCCAAATAAGTACCAAATTGTAATTAATCTAACACATAAAACATTCACTCAATCTATATTGGAAGGAAAAACAATCAATGGAGGGAGATGAAATCTCATATAGATTTAATTGGAGCTTCATCCCATTCTAGCTACTGAGCCTAACAAGGGCTACAATAAAAATAAAAACCCACATTCATTCTTGTAGTTGCTACATATTTTCTCCTTAGAATAACAATAGACATTTCGAATATGATGTGTATTTTGTTATAACGCTTGAGATTTTTCTGGCTAGGAAACTATGTGTAACATCCTTCTCTTGTGCACAACTAATTGGACTTATTCTTTGAGTACACTTGCGTGCAATTGATCCGATTCATGATATGATTGAATGTTTTTCTTATGGATTATGATGATGTTGTGGATATGGTGATATGTTATTTGATTATATTTGTATCGACATGTGCTATTGACTGGTTTATCCTGAGTTTGTAGGACTATGGACAGCTTCAGGATGTCGATGGCATCGATGGGCCTCCGTGGACCCCAGATTGAGTCAGGGAGTGGATTGTTTATGGTTCAAGTGTTTCTGTTATTTCATATGTGACATATGAATGGTATATTATGATGTTGTTTATGGATCGCTGAAATGTTTTGTTGATGGATGCAGGATAACAATTGCTTGCTAATAAGACTCACATTTGGAGTAAGGCGGTCATGCACGACAACCATAGATATTGAGGGAGAGGTGTGGCAGAATACCTGCCACAACCTACTATCACTCTCGTCGTGGCTCGAACTGTAGGTTAACGATTACCTAGTTCATAGGTGCATGAATATTCTAAAGGGAACACAATAAGGCAAGTTCATTATTCCTTATAGTCCCTTAGCCTCCCACAAGGTCTCATGATGGAGTATTGACTCCAAGGGTAGACGTCTACCAAAATAAGTCAAAAGGCAAGTGGTACCCTTGGAGCACGTAGTGCATCTTGAAGGGCACGTCACATAAATGAAACATGAATGAAGTCGAGTGGCACCCTTGGAGCACGTAGTGCATCTTGAAGGGAATGTCATGGTTCTTAACAATGGTGAGTCAATGAACCTAGGAACCTAGAAAACAATATCTCATTTTGACCCGGTTAACCTTAAGATAATTGTTGCATGAGTAAATTTTAAAAATTATAAAAAAAATCCCTTGAAAAAAAACAATTTTGTTGAGCCTAGTTGAATTTAAAGCCTAGGTCTAAGTAGGACATGAAAACAAAAAAATTTAATTAAGCAAGTAATAAAGGGGGGATGAAGAAAAATGGGGGGTAAAAATTAAATTTAAAATTAATGGAGGATTAAATTTTTTAAAGGATTAATTGTTGTTTTTGTGCAAAACTTGGTAATTTCGAACTTAGACAAAAAAGGGGAAATTAATTGCAAGAGGAATGTGGAACATAAAAGGAATCTAGTATAGAGAACTTTCATAAAATGAACTCAACTAATATTTAAGAAAGGAGTCAATCATTAAGGGAATGTGAGGGAATAAAGGGACATCGAGGAGCATTTTTAGGAACGCTTTTAGGTGGGTGAGGGAAATTGGAAAATTTAATTTAATTAATTAAATAAGTTTCTGGTGCAACTAAGGGATTGGGTGACAAGTGTACGAGGGAGAATATTTCCTAATAATTTTTTAATAAAACTAATTTATTGTGCTATGACGTGGGAACCTATTCCCTAATCTGATGTTATTCCCTCTCCTTGCAATATTATCAGGGTTGTCATTTGAGATGTTCAACTTTATTGGATTGACATGTATCATGCGCCTAGCTAGTGTATATATCCTTTTATCATTTGAGTTGTTATTTGCGATGTTGATGCAGGAGCATCCGCACCTCGTCACGCGAGGCTGCATTTAGAGAAAGGAAAGGACCGCAGGGTGACGCCAGCATCACGGTTTTGACCATTTTGATGAGCGCCGTTGTTTACATAAAATCCTCCATATTTAGGCGTACTTGTATACTGAAATAGACCGCGAGCAGATAAGCTCTCGTCCTTGAACAGCAGAGGCACTTATTAGATTTAATGCAGAGAGAGTAGATTTAGTGCAGGTAGATAGGACCATTAAGTTTAGATTTGACAATTTAGCTTTTGAGAGGGAAAACGGGATAAAGACACCCTCCTTTGTATTATTACATTATTGGCATTAGAGTCAGTATCAGCATTAGCATTGAGGAGAAGGAAGGAGAACAGACAGAGAGCTGGTGGAGAATCCCCATGTACAGATACTGAATTAATAGAGGAATTTGATCCAATTTCATGGCTGTGATTATTCTCTGTATACTGTTAACCTTATGTTGTTGTATGCTTGCTTCTTGTTATGCTTTTATTATATATGTTGCATATGTGATCTCATGGAAGATTAGAAATCTGGGGGAAAGGAGAGAATGAGCTTCGCTTATTCCACTGATTGAACCAGGAGATTCCTGCATAGAGTGCAGTTGAATTCTTCTGCATAGAGTGCGTAGAGGAGGTTCAATAGGAGAACTCTTACTCTCGTCTACCAGGAGTGACGAAGTTGAATCCCATCCCATGGACGTGATTATCCTTTGTGTATTGTTGGGATTATGTCTTAGTATCTTTGTTTCTGGTTATATCCTTCTTTCGTATGCTGTGTACGTGATTATGTGGAAGAATTAGAAGCTGAGTGCCTTAGAGAGTGAGTTCAATTGTTTCTCTGCTTAAGCCAGGATATTCCTGCATCGAGCGCAGTTGAATACCTCCGCATAGAGTGCGTTGAGGAGGCTAACAGTTGAACTTTGGTTCTCTTTAACTCAGAGTCGTTTTGAGTTATTCGAGCCGTGCAGGTGAGTGTAGGTCGGATTGGAGTCTCAGAAGCAAGTCTGAGAACAGAGAGGCTGGAGTCCTGTGACGGGGACAGTGCAGAATCCGGAAGGACTTCAACCCTGGAAAGCGTTGGAGGTTGGATGCAGGGAGTGTTCGGAAAAGTTCTCAGAAGGAGTCAGAGGAACAACGCTCAGAAGGATTAGCACCTTTGTTTTCAGTTGCACTAGACGAAGGTGGCGAAGTGGAGAAACTCTTCAAGAGGAAGAGAATCGACGACTTGAATCGTCGTGGAGAATCACTGAGGTCGCGACCCGACTTATAGGTCAGATGCATCGGGATTTCGCGACGGAGGATTCTTGTATCTCATAGGGTGAACTCACGAGGATGCGAAACGCGACGTCCCAGAACGTTTGCATGATGTACGTCGGGAGTTGATGATGTGACAAGTGATCTCGGGATATCGGATCTCGGGGTTTAGAGGCCTCAAAGTCTGACCCCGGAAGTGACGAGTCGGCGAGGTCGCGAGATTTCGAGCCGTCGGCATCTCGGAACTTCGGGTCTCGGAGGTTGAGTATTCAGTGGCATAGAGTCGTGAGTCGCGATAGTGCGAGATCCCGATAAACCGAGACAGAGTCAAGGTTGACCAGAAGTATCGGGTCTCGGAATCCGAGATTCAAACTCCCTGTCGAGAAATTCGCGAAGCCACGAGAACCGATCCTTCGTTATCCTAAGAAGGGAGGATCGCCGGAGGTAACTGTGGGTAAAGAACTCCCGAGGGAGTTGGAAGAGCATCGACTCTTCGGGCCGTGGAGAAAGAGAAGGTCCTGGTGGAGCGACTGTGCCATCGAGGGCAGGGGTTGCGTCAGATGTTAATGTGGCGCATGATGTGTCGTCTTTTTACCCACTGGCCACTTTCCATTTGTCGCATTTGAATTTGAACGATCATAATCTCCATATGACATACCTACCCAATTTGACACCCAGTTACTCAAAATATACCTGGTACGTCATGCTTCTATTTTTGGTCCCAAGGTGTGGAACCCTAACTAGTATGGAACACTGACTGACATGGAACCCTCACTTGTGTGTAACTTGGCCTCATTTTCCTAGTTTTTGTATATAATTTGTATAGTTTTATTTTGTTTCTAATTTTATTTATTGATTTCTTATTTATTTTATTTATTTATTTATTTTTACACATTTATTTGTTTTCATTTGTATTTTTCCCTTGGTTTTGAAAAACCATATGGTTTTGATTGCACCTCTGATTTGAAGAATCTCACTCATTAATGTCCAAGTTTATGTAATTAGAATTTTTCTTGAGGAATTTATTTTTGAGGCATGTGTTCACTTTTGATTTGTTTTAATTTTCTTATTTAAGAGTAGCTACAGAATCATAGGTTATGTAGCCACTTTATTTAGAGTATTTTTGTTATTAATTTTTTTTTATTTGTGATTTTCAGGAATTCGATAGAAGGTTGGCAACTATCTTATGGAATGATTCTCAAAATTACCAATTCAGTTTCATTATGATAGTGAATTTTTTTCTATCCTTTTGGTTGTTCATGATATTTTAAGATGATGTTATTCTATTTTGAAAGTTTGTTAAAGACTTGATTATAGTTAAAACTTTAGTACTTATATTTAGAAGATGTTAAGTTCGATATGATTCCCTCCTAATTTTTGGGAAACCATTTTTATCTTTACTTTGTATTTCATAAACTCTTTATTATAAAAAGAGTATGAAGATAAAGAAGAGGGATTCAGATTTTGGATTAAGATAAAACTTTTGACAATGTTGTTGAAGTACTTTTCTTTAATATAATTATTGGATCATTTTAGTTTCGTGTTTTCAACTGGAGTGAAAATACTTAGTACTGTTGTTAGTATTTTATTCTTGATCTTTAACAAAAATCATCTCTTGTGTTTTGTTATCATTATTTATATAATTGATCACTATTGATCAATTATAACTATTCATTTCGTTACATGAGAACTTAATCATCTCTTGTGTTTTGTTATCATTATTTATATAATTGATCACTATTGATCAATTATAACTATTCATTTCATTACATGAGAACTTGCAAGATTATATGTATATGAATACGGTTATAAATTAAATTTGATTTTAACTGTTTAAAAAAAATATTCGTTTATCTACGATAAATTCATTACAGTAATATCTAATAGATCTGTATCTTCATTTATTGTTGATATTTATTTTCACATACATGATTAAGTCTCGGGTTGTAAATAAAATAGTAAATATATAATAGTTTTGTAATTCAAATATTTAATTAGTTCCTCTTATTACAATTTGAATTGTTTTATTTCATTAGATAATACTTTAAAGTCTCCATATGTTGAAGGAAATATCTTTGTGGATTTTCTAAACCCTTCTTTCAGCTAGCTTAAGGATTAAGTTAGTGTAAATATTAGATTCATATTTGTTTAAGTATTAGATTAATATTTAGTTTATACTAAAATAGTTTTAGATAGGATATTTATATAGAATATTTATTTTATATTATTTTAGATAAGGGTAACTGGACCCATTGAAACTAGTCGGGATCAACATCCTAAATGGAAAAGGGTCTAATCGGGACCATGACCGTGCGATACCCTAAATGTTGATTATGGTCACTTCTGGTCGTCAACAAGTTATTTCCCCTTTAATCACTAGAGTATAAAATATGGGAGGAGACTGAACATGGGCTTGACTAGCTTCTGGAACGTCTAATTGTACCAAGAGATTGCACCACAGGAACTTCTTCACCACAATGTTTTACACCAGTTTCCTCTCTAATTTCATCCATTGTATAATCATCTCCAAGAAAATTCTCCATCATCTGGTCATCCACAACAATTTTTCTTGATGAAATACTGGATGGATTGGTCTCTATTGTACTCTTGCGCTTTGCTTGTGGTGATTGAGGAGAAACAACGGTGACATTTATTCCGTAAGAAATTGGATTTCTCTCTTCTGAAATCATATGCTTTGACATACATAACTTTTCCTTTTCTCTTTATTCTTCTTCCTTTTCGATTGGTTTCTATTTTTTCGAGGACTTTCTTTCTCGAATCTGTCAATTCCCCACGTTTAAAGAGAAAAATTGGCTTCCAAGCACCCCCCCACAAATTTGTCTTGGTCTTACACAAGAAGGAACAACTAACAATTCCAATTCCAAGTGGAAACAATTCTCTTCATATTACAAAAAACAAAACTAATAATTCCAATTTGAATTGGAGAAATTTGTCTTGGTATTACACAAGAAGACAACCAATAATTCCAATTCCAATTGGATAAATTTGTCTTGGTATTGCACAACTAACAATTCCAATTGGAAAAAAAATTCTTGGTATTACACAATAAGACACAACTAACAATTCCAATTGGACAAATTTATCTTCCAATTCCAAGAATACACAAACAACAATTACAATTGGAAAAATTTGTCTTTCAATTCCAAGAAGACACAAAAAACAATTCCAATTCCACTTGGAAAAAATTGTCTTCCAGTTCTTCTCACAATGGTCTTGCAATAACACAAAATTGTCTATGATTTAAACAGCAAGACTAAAATAAGAAAAACATGTTTGTGCACGCTATTTTTGTGTTCAAATGTTGGGAGTGCTTTGTCGGGATTGAGATAGATGAGGTAGTGGAGTGTGCTTGGCACAAAAATATT
>ML799014.1:212948-224339 GCA_009831015.1 Picea engelmannii | reverse complement strand
CACGTCGGGTTTCATGATGTCGAGACTTTCGTTACATGGCACCCCAACTCCTCTAATTCCCTAAATCCTGAAACGGACTAACAGTCCTTAGTTCCTCCCTTAAATTCTCTTGATGTGACCCTCGACTGCGACCTAGGGCCCAACCTTCGAGCGCATCGGGATTTCGTGTGTCGGGACTTTGTAAAGTGACTTTTCTCCCTTTTCTCGATATCCAAAATGCCGAAATTTCCCACCACAGATTAACGGTCCTGATTCCTCCACGATCTGAAGGTCCAGATCGCGTCAGAATTTTGCGTATCGAGAATTCGCAATGTAACTCTTCTCCTCTATTCTGAAGTCCGACCTCGTGAACTTCCTCATCACAGATCAACAATCCTAATTCTCCCACGATCTGATGGTCCAGAGCATGTCGGGATTTCGCGTATCGGGAATTTGTGAAGTGGCCCTCTCCCCTTCTCCTGAAATCCAAAATCATGATGAACGCTTGTACCAGATCGATGGTCCTGGTTTCTCTTCATCCAACGCTCCAGATTCTTCCTCCCCTTATCAAGATTTTGTGACTCGTGATCCTCAAGAAGAGCTTCCTCCACACTCTTGACTCCCAAAATGCCAATATTTCGGAGAAAAAATCAACGGCTCAAATCCTCCGAGTTCTGAAGGCTCCTATCAAATCGTGAATTCATGCCTTGCGAGTTCCCATGATTCTCCCCTTTGACTTCTCTGATGTGTGATTCAGGGAAACATTGATCGCTCGCCACGTGTCCCCTTCGATGGAAGATCCTGGTGATTTCAGGACTTCGTGTATTGTGAAGTCAAAAGACTTCTCCCCTCAAATATTTCGATCCCTGAAATGTCGAAATTCCCCCTGGACAATCAATGGTCTAGATCTCTCTTCGATCAACAGCTGTGATATTTTCACGAGTTCGCACTTCATGAAATCTCACAAGTCTTCCCTTTGACCTATACCTCTTGTGAGTTAGAGAAATGTTGATCTCTTGCCATGTGTCCCATTTTGATGGATGGTCTCGATGATATCGGGACTTCACATTTCGGGAAGTTGGATTCCTCTTCCTCAAAATCCTTTTGATGTCTGATTCTCCCACAATCTGCAACCACCATCAGATCATGGGAGAATCTGCAATCTGATACCACCGTCAGATCGTAAGAGAATCCACAATCTGATACCACCTGTCCTCTGACGATGGACGATTTCGATCTCATCGTAACTTCAAGACTTCTCAAAGTCCGCACTTTTGTATAATATCAAAGGGTTTAACCCTCGTGCACCTTCCTCTGGATCCAGCGGCTATTGGTTCACTTGCTCATATCTTATGGCTAAGAAATTTTCTCCTCTGCACGTTCCTCTTATGCATCTGAGCGTGAGATTCAATGCTCCAGATCTCCTCCTCTGCAACTGAACTAACGGTTGTTGATTCTCGTCCTCCTGAGCTTTGGCTTTCTTCCCAGACTTGGAAGAATTCAAATGTTTTCAAAGGCCTCGACCTTTGATTCTTCTTCTGTGAGCCCGATGTTTTGAGTCTCACCCGTGTTCTAAAGACACTATCTCTCCTAAGCTTTGGGACTTGGAATAATTCTACTCCTTCACACTCCTTGTGCTATCTCTTCTGATATTTGAACTCGCTCAATATCTAAGGGACTCGACCCTTTTGTGTCTTCCCAAAATACTTTCAGTGCCCTCCTGGCACGTTCTGCGCTCGACCTCTTGAGTTTTCTAACTTGAAACAAGTTCTCTCTACGTGCACTCCTTGCACTCTGACCAGACTTCAACTAGTTGTCTTCAACACTTCGGTTGAGTGTTGGCCTGGTTAACTCCTTGCAAAGGTCTTCCTCTAGAGTGTTCAGCAACTCTGCCTCCTTGAGCTTCAACTTCTCGTACCTCAAAGGTCTCTATCCCTTTTGTCCCTCGAAGAGATGCAAGTGCCCTCTTGAAGACTTTCGCTCAAGAACTCCTTGTTGAGCATGCAGAGTATTAAGTAACTCTGTGAGTGTCTTCTCCTAGACACTCCTCTTATCTCTGAACTTGAAACAGAATTCTCCTTGTGCACTCCTTTCATTCACTCAATGCCCACTTGGAAGAGCTTCACAGAATCCTCAGCAATTATGTCTTCTCTTTATGCCCTCCTCTACACGGTCTTTCCTCCAAGGTGTTTGGTAACCTTGAAGTTCTCTTTTGAGTTTATTCTTCCTCTGGTACGCCCTCCTAGCATGTTCTTGTCTGAATTCCACAAAACTCAGATGTGCACTATTTTCGCTGGCTCACTGAGTCCTCAACACTCTGTTATACAACCCCTTGCATTAAGCCACAAATAACCCAGATTGAAATCAGAAAACCCACAGATAGAAATTCTATCTATCCCTGCAGATGGAATCTAACATACATCTACAACATAAAATAACACATAGATGACATTCATTCAATTACACATAAAACACATGAACACACAAAGAATCTCATGTAGGAAAAACTTCTCTTTGTATTAATCTCTGAATGCCTGTTACAATGTGTACAAAATCTTCGACTGCTACAGATTATGGGTTCTCCCTCTTTTCTCCTCACTCTCTTCACTTACTTCTCTTTTTATTTTTTTTCCTGATGAATCTAGATATGAAAGATCTTTTTACAAAAGAGGGGCTCCTCGAGATTTCCCTCCAAGCTACCTACTCTCATTAATTTACATTGAATTACATTCAATGGATGTCTAGTCTGAATCGGATCTAGATCTTATCATCCCGTCAGCCATTAAAGATGAATTTATCTACCATCTACATAAAGGCGTCGATTTGGCTCTTCCAGCCTTACAAACATTTAATTACATTTTAAAATTTTAAATGAGAGGGTTGGTGCCTCTCCCTTCCTTGAATGCACGCTGAATGTGTTGTCTAGATGGTGCATTGTTGGGTTGGAGCGATGATCCTACATTAGGAAGGGAGGGAAACAGAGGAATGGAGGAGGGAAAGAAATATGTGGAGGGAGAGAGAGAGGAATAAATTCAAAGAGGGAGGATATAGAGAGGGAGTGGATGTGAGAGTGTGAGGATGTTGGATACGAGAGGGGGGGTGAATGAGTAATGAGAAATTATACCAATTATTAATTATTTAAACCACAAAGTATATTCTTTTACGTATTCCACCATGTTCATATGTTCATCGTCAATATCTTACTGTATCATAAGCATTAACATTCATCGGTGATAATAAACAATAACAAATGCATCCACATAATGCACAGTACACCAATATTTACATGGAAACACAATGTGGGATAAACCACATAATGTTTTTCTTATATGTGAAGAATCACATTCAAGGAAGCACCAACTTGCAATTCTCCAGCTACAACTAGAAGGAGGCTACAACCCCCTATGTTCTCTGGCTACAACCGGAAGGTGGCTACAACCACCTAGTTTCTCAGGCTACAACTTGAGGGAAGCTCCAACTCCCTAATTTTCTAGCTACAACCAAAAGGAGGCTACAACCCCCTATGTTCTCTGGCTATAACCGGAAGGTTTCTATAACCACCTAGCCTTTCCTCGTCCAACCGCCCTGAAATATAAGTAGAATGATGGAACCACTGTCACACTATCACTGTGAGATATACCATTGTAAACATGTACCAATCAAACTGCACCAAACAATCTGTAACATGTACCATAAATCTTGTAATCAACTTGAACCAATAACTTGTAAATAACATGTACCTCAACCTATACCATAAAAAAGTGCATCAACCATGCACCAAATCTGTACAAATAACATGTCACAATAACCTTTCCAAACAACCTATCACAACAACCTGTCTCGTAATTCTTATCAACCAAATCAGATCAATCACCAAGACAACTCTCAACCATATGCACAATATCACCAAGATGTGCATCAACCAAGCATAACAAAACAACTCATAAGCATCACCAAGATCAATATGTGATTCTAATAATATACCAAGACAAGTATGCTACATAATCCATAAACCATGTGTCAAAAATACTACTAACAAGTGTCTCCAACCATGTACCAAGTATGTACCAATCATGCATCAACTACTTGTCAATTATGAATCATCAAGATGTACAACATCATCAACTATACACCTCATGTATGTGACAACGCATCAACTATTTGTCTCAACCATGTACCCAACATGTACCTCAACAATATACTAAGTACATATACCAATATAATCATCAAAAATTTCTCTAGCAATAAATCACACTATCCATAACCAAATACCATAAACCATTACATCAAACCATGTGCCACAACCTCATTGTTATACAACCTCTATCTGTAACATACCTCAACCAAAATCCCTCATCAATTTCATCATCAAATCTGATTTATAACTCTGTAATAGACCTGGTGTATATTATCACATACCTGCAAACCTTCTTTAACTTTAACAACAAGAGACTATTTTTTTCATCAAACTTCACTTTAGTCTCACATGACTAATTTTGTATTAGTCAACAACCCTAACTTGCAATAATAATAACTATGTACCTATAATGAATAAAGATCTAAAAATAGTACATAATGTTCTTCAGTGTCTTTTCTACAATTCCTCCAGGTTTCACTACTTGGAACCTCTCAAAAAAGGAGTTATAGCAAAGATGGCATACCTTGTTGAATTATGGCTTATTCTAGAGAGACAACTTGTAAAGAATTCTCCGCATGGAATATTTTCGGTATGGATCTTAAAATGGTACTCAACATACTACAACTTGTACTCTAACCAATACATTTTGTCTTACTGAATTTGGATATGTTATGAATAAGTTATGAAGTTTTTACTCGAAACACCTATTTTAGACTAGTTTCAGGACTAGCCACAGACCCTATTGTCCATGGAGTGTAACTCCAAAAATACAACAACCCACAAGTTGAAATGTTTATCACGACTACTTGGATATGTTTCCTCAATGACCTCCATATTTTTCTATCTTGAATTTTGGCCTTCTTTACTTCACCTTCCCTCTGAAATTCACCTTAGATCTCCTTTAGTTACCTCGGTCACTTGTATATATATTCAATATGATCAAATGGGTACAAATGGGAGACATTTTCTCTCTTATTTATACTCTCCAAGTAGCTTCCTCTAGAAGTATCCACTTAATCAACTCTGTCCACTTAGCCACTTTGTCCACTTAAGCAACTTTGTCCACTTAGCCACTTTGTCCACTTAACCATTTTTTTCACTTAGCCACTTTCTCCACTTAACCAACTTTGTCTACTTTATTATTTAAATAATTTCTCTTTACTCAAAACTTCTTGTTGCAACTAAATTTAATATAATTATTCAATTCATAGCTTATTTTCCCTTAACTAACTTATTATTGCAACCACTTTATTATATAATTTATTTCTTGGTCAACCACTTTGACTATTCAATCTTCTCATCACAACTACTTTACCATAATTACCAAACTCACAAATTCTTGTTGCAACTAATTTATTTTTAATTATTTTCTTAATGAAACTATACCCATGATTAACTCTTAGTTTCACCCATTTCACTAGTCAACTTATTCTAGGAGTTTCTAGAGTAATTTGACGTATTTGACCTTCTAAGGGATTCTAGATAATTCATGAGGGTTCTCAAACTTTAGAAAATCATAACTCTCTAACTGTGAGGAGTTATTTGATGTTCCGCATATCACCTGAAATGGCATGACATGTACTATCCATCTAGAATAGTCTTACCTATAAATTCATTGGTCTTCGTGCTCTTATACCTCAAAGAGACTCGGGTCCCTTACACATGCCTTTATGATACCATAATTCGCTATCAGGATTCTGCAAGGATTTACATCAATCACTAATGGTTGACATAAATATACAATATCACTCTCCAATGGTTGACATCAATGAAAACCAACTATCCATCAACTTAAGCCAATTGTTTGACAATCTCCATCTTTGGTATTGATGGAAACACCAACATTGATGGCAACACTTAGTCATGATAAAATCCATGCTTATACTCCTCATCAATTCTTCTATCTCTCCCCTTTGACATCAATGGAAAAGGGTATCTCCCTTTGGGGCTGCTCCCCCTGAATGAACTCTCCTTGGGGTTTCTCCCCCTATATACATGCCTTTGATTTTTCTTTTTTGTTTATAAGCCTTTGATTTTTCTTTGTGTTTATAAGCCTTTGATTACTCTCTCTCCCTTCATATGAATAATATCTCTGCCTTTGAAAAAGGGTATCTCTCTGATGCAACACTGAAGTCATCTCACTCATTCTTCCCTTGTGACAATCTCTCCCCCTGGAAACATGCATATGTTCTCTCTCTCCAAGCATCTAAATCTCTATCCTACATCCGATTAATCTCTTCCCCTGGAATCATACCTCTATTCTTACCTCTTTGTCTAACAACTTATCTGAATGATATTTATACCTATATTTTTTGTTCTGTTTCTCTCTCTTGACTTCTCTACAATATGTTGTGTAGAAAAAATATAGGTCTTCATGTACCTGTTGCCTTTTGGAATTATTTTCCATTGGTTCTTCCTTGTGTAATCAACTGACATATATGAAAAGCATTCAAGAACAAGAATTCAAATATTCATGTGTAATTATCATACATTATGATAATGTTTTATCTTTGAACCACTCTCCGAACCAATCTATGAATCCATGCTCTCATCCATTGTCATATATCTTTCCAAACCTACTAAGTGTTCTTACGAATCCATCTATGGCCATACTGTCCAATATTATGCTACACAAATATCCATAATTTTGACTCATATGTCACAGTACTATCATGAAGTATTCACTACTACAACTGATTAATATATCATATTGTACTTCCTCTAACTGATTGCTCTGCATCTGTCTACTCAAAATATGCAAGTTTCTCGAAGGATGGTTTTTTATTTTGTCTTAGATACCACATAGACTCCCCCTATATATTATTCATATTACCTGGGAGTCTCTAAGCCAGATGGCTCAGAACAATTCCTGCTCTGATGTGGATACATCATCATCTTCATCGGTAGATTCATCATCTCTTTGAACTCTATCTTCTTTATTTTTGTTTGTGGATTCATCTTTCACTACAATAACTGAAAGTACAATCTCTTTAACATGTTCCTTATTTACCTGTCCTCCCTTTCCTTCATTTCTTTCCCAAACCTTTATGTATCTAACATCTTCCTTTTCTTTGTAGATTTGTTTTCATCTTGTTTTATTGCCAATCTTGCGATCTCTGGGACCTGGTATTTTTTCACATGTTATTCATGTTTTCTTATCCATACTTTCTTATATCTGATATCAGTGTTCTCTTTCATGGAAGTATCAATCATACTTCTACAATCATGAGATGTGTGTCCATAGTTATGACATTTGTAACATTCAATGTTACCTGGGGCCACATAAGCATTTCTTCCATGAACATTCTTTTATAATCTTTGCAATCTGCAACCTTATGTCCAAAGTTAATACAATAAAAACAATGACCATAAAATAAATTTACATACCTGGGAGTGAATGATCTTCTTTGTGGTGTAGTCCTTCTGAATTTCTGCCTTGAATGAACATGATCATGATTGAATCTTCTTTGTGGATTGAACATGAATGGTCTTCTTGAAGATATATATTTATTATTTTTCTTAGATTTTGGTTGACCATGATTCCTTCCTTTGAGTACTTCTGCATAACTCTTGCTCTTTTCTTCATTCTTCTTTTCTAGCAACCTAGAGTGCTTCTCTTCATTCTCTATTGTTGATGTGGATGTTTTTGTCTCTTCAACATTCTTGTTGCGCTTGATGATTTTAATTCTCAATGTGACAACTTCTTCTTCAAGCTTCTCAACCTCTTTTTCTTTCTTTAATATCTGAGACTTCATGACTTCTTCTGTTCTCTTCACTTCTTCAAGCTAAATTTTTAATGTGATTATTTCTTCTTCAAGTACTTTCTCTTCTTGACCAAACTCTGACTCAAGCTAGTTTAGATCGTTAGTTCTTTCCTTAAGATGATATGTCAATATCTTCTCTCTCATTTCTGCTTCTTCCTTCTGTGCTACTATGTTGGCTTCCAAATATTGTTTTTGATCTTTAAGATTTTATTCGGTCTTTTTGGCTTCTTCTAGCTAAGTTCTTAAGTTCTTGATGACCTGTTGGGATTCTTCAAAAATGTGAACACTTTCCTTTTGTTTCATCAATTATTTCTTGAGTGACTTGTTTTCTTCTCTTTATTTTCTTAGTTTATTTAAAGCACTGATCAATTTTGCTTCATAATTATCTTCTTTTTCAATTAGTTTTTTTGTTTCATTTCCTTCATGGCATTCCATTTCAATATGTTTGTTCTTTTCACAATTAAAGAAAAGAAACATACTTTTGTTGATTATGTACTCTTCATATTTTGAATATGTTTGACATGGTGAACATATTTCTTCTTGATCTGTACCTGCATATTCTTTGGCATTTTCTGAATCTTTGATGGGTGAAGAATATATATCATGTAACTTATCCCAAAGTTCTTTGGTTGATTAACATTTACCAATATTTTCTCTTACCAGATTAGGTAATCCTTCCCAGATGAAATCCATTGTTATTTTGTTATTTTTCTTCAATTCCTTCTTAGATGCAGTCTTTGCCCTTTTTGAACTATCATATCCTGTAACAATTGATGACCAAATATAATACCCATGTTCCTGTAAAAACACTTTCATCCTTCTACTCCATATCTCATACTTCAAACCATTCTAACCATTAAACAATGGTACTCCATTCTCAGAATAATCCATGATCTCCATTCGGTGGTTAAACTATTTTCTGAAGGAACCTGACTATGATACCAATTGTTGGATTACTGAGAGGGGGGTGAATCAGTAATGAGTAATTATACCAATTATTAATCCTTTAAACCACAAAGTATATTATTTTACTTATTCAACCATCTTTGTTTGTTCATCATCAATATCTTACTGTATCATAAGCATTAACATTCATCAATACATAATAAACATTAACAAACACATACACATAATGCATAGTACACCAATATTTACATGGAAACCCAATGCTGGAGAAAACCACATAATTTTTTTCTTATATGTCAAGAATTACATTCAAGGAAGCATCAACTTCCAATTCTCCAGCTACAACTAGAAGGAGACTAAAACCCCCTATGTTCTCTGGCTACAACCGGAAGGTGGCTATAACCACCTAGTTTCTCAGTCTACAACCTGAGGGAAGCTAAAATTCCCCAATTATTTGGCTACAACCAGAAGGAGGCTACACCCCCCTATGTTCTCTGGCTACAACTGGAAGGTGGCTACAACCACCTATCATTTCCCCGTCTAACTACCATGAAATATAAGTAGAATGATGGAACCATTGTCACATTATCACTGTGAGATATATTGTTGTAAACATGTACCAATCAACCTGCACCAAACAACCTGAAACAACATGTACCATAAAACCTATAATCAACATGTACCAATAAACTATAAACAACATGTACCTCAACCTATACCATAAACAAGTGCATCAACCATGCAACAAACTTGTACAAATAACCTGTCCAAACAACCTATCACAACAACATGTCTCATCAATCTTATAAACCAAATCATATCTACTCACCAAGATCAGTCACCAAGACAACTCTCAACCATATGCACAATATCACCCAGATGTGCATCAACCAAGCATAACACAAAAAATCATAATCGTCACCAAAATCAATATGTGTTTCTAATAATATACCAAGACAAGTATGCTACATCATCCACAAAGCATGTGTCAACAATACTACTAACAAGTTCCTCCAACCATATACCAAGTATGTACCAATCATGCATCAACTATTCATCGACTATGACCCATCTAGATGTACCAATATCATCAACTATACATCTCATGTATGTGCCAACTCCTCAACTACTTGTCTCAACCATGTACCCAACATGTACCTCAACTATATACCAAGTACATATACCAATATAACCATCAAAAATTTCTATAGCAATACATCACACTATCCATAACCAAATACCATAAACCATTACATCAAACCATGTGTCACAACCTCATTGTTATACACCCTCTATCTGTAACATACCTCAACCAAAATCCCTCATCTATTTCATCCTCCAAATCTAATTTGTAACTCTATAATAGACCTGGTGTATATTATCACATACCTGCAAACATTCTTTAACTTTAACAACAAGAGACTAGATTTTTCATCAAACTTTACTTTAGTCTCACATGACTAAGTTTAGATTAGTTAACAACCCTAACATGCAATAATCATAACTATGTACCTATAATGATTAAACATCCAAAAATAGTACACAGTGTTATTCAGTGCATTTTCTACAATTCATCCAGGTTTCACTACTTGGAACCTCTCAATAAATGAGTTATAGCAAATATGGCATACCTTGTTGAATTATGGCTTATTCTAGAGATCGAACTTGTAAAGAATGCCCCACATGTAATATTTGCTGTATGGATCTAAAAATGGTACTTAACATACTACAGCCTATACTCTAACCAATACATTTGGTCTTACTGAATTTGGATATGTTATAAACATTTATGATGTTTTTACCCGAAAAACCTGTTTTAGACAAGTTTCAAGACTAGCCACAAACCCTATTGTCCATGGAGTGTAACTCCAAAAATACAACAACCCACAAGCTGAAATTTTTATCACATCTAATTGTATATGTTTCCTCAATGGCCTCGAGATTTCTCTATCTTCAATTTTGGCCTTATTTACTTCACCTTCCCTCTGAAATTCACCTTAGAACTACATTGGTTACCTCAGTCACTTTTAGATATTTAATATGTTCAAATGGATACAAATGGGAGACCTTAGATCTCTTATTTATACTCTCCAAGTAGCTTCATCTAGAAGAATCCACTTAGCCACTTTGTCCACTTAACCATTTTTTTCACTTAGCCACTTTCTCCACTTAACCAACTTTGTCTACTTTATTAATTAAAGATTTTTTTTTTACTCAAAACTTCTTGTTGCAACTAACTTTAATATAATTATTCAATTCATAGCTTCTTTTCCCTTAACTAAATTTTGGTTGCAACCACTTTATTATTTAATTTATTTCTTGGTCAACCACTTTGACTATTCAATCTTCTCATCACAACTACTTTACCATAATTACCAAACTCACAAATTCTTGTTGCAAATAATTTATTTTTAATTATTTTCTTAATGAAACAACTATACCCATGATTAACTCCTAGTTTCACCCACTTTGACTAGTCAACTTCTTCTAGGAGTTTCTAGAGTAATTTGACTTCTTTGACCTTTTAGGGGATTCTAGATAACTCATGAGGGTTCTCCAACTTCACAAGATCATAACTCTCTAACCGTGAGGATTTATGTGACG